>JBBPTD010000038.1:0-82058 GCA_038093895.1 Boletus aff. mottiae
AAGACAATGATTTTGGGCAATGGTACACATGGGTAGGTTGTCATGTCTGGTCAATTCCTACTCTACTGACACAACATAGTGCGACATGGGTATGGCTGGCTGTGACTGGTTTCAGTGGGCTTATGATAATCTGTGCAAGGGAGCTTCACAGGGACTTCTGCAGATGCCCAGCCAGCATTGGAATTATGGAAGGACCCCATCCATCAAGCTTTCCCCAGTTGAACTCTCGCTCTACAAGCATACATCCAATGGTTCTCAGATCTGGCCATTCAATTTCTACATGGATGAGATGGACATCAAATTCAAGAAATGTCACTTTGAGTCCAACAAATGTTGTTCTGTGCAAAAGGTGTTCCAAGACCACTTTCATGTAAAGTTTGTCTGGTCAACCTTTTATAATCACTGTCGCCACTGGAAGAATGTTAGCTCATCGGTGCATGAGCAATACATCAGATACAGACACACAGAACATGGCCGCTGATCAACATTTCTTTGTTAAGAGATCAAATGTGTGAGAGACAATTGAGGGGCTTCTAGGAACTCTCTCTTTGTATGTCGTTGGTAGCACACTTGTTCATTATCATGTCCATGGATTCACTCGATTTGTCATACATCTTCCACTTGTGTTATATACATACAAGGACTGTCAACTCACCTGTCACATGATAAGGTTAACAAAAGATTTTATTGAGAGGACATGGAGCAAACCAACACGAGAACTACACATGCCAATTACCAGGGTGGGCACCTTGTGCATCTAGCTTGGCCCTGGTAACACAATTACGGCACAAGATCGTCTGATCCAAAAGAAAATCATACTTATCAACTATCATCTCCTGGCATATGGCATGGTAATTGCCAATCCACATGTTCATCTGCTCAGCGATCAATGAATTGAAATACCAGCCCTGGCCATCTTCACTGATTAGCTCAGGGAATGCCATGGGATTGCAATTTTCCTGACAAAATGTATGTGATTCTTTGTGCTTGGACTTGAAATGGAAGACATTGACACTGAGCCTGATGTTGTCAAAGTATGGGTCTGCCTTGACATGTTGGGCAAGGAAGCAATTGTTATTGAAAAAGACATGGTCAGACTTGATTGCCTCAATGCAGAATGTACACTTGATAAATTCCTTGACAACAAAGGGGATTAGCTTACTAGGGGAGATTGCAAGAAACAGCACTTACTGCAATATTGGCGACACCCTCCACAACAAACATTGTGTCTCAGCCAAGTATCATACCACATGGTGCTACAGCAAGTTGCTTATTGTGTGTTTGTGAACAAGTCAGCTTGGCTTGCAATTTCTTGTGCACTGGGGTAGGGGTGGATGTAGGCAAATCAGCATCTGTAACATGACCACTCAAATCAATGTCAAACACCTCCTCATTGTTAACCATGGTGAGCTGAGATAGTGCATGAGTGTTCATGGACTGGCTGGCTGAATGGGCATCACGGGCACGTTGAAGGTGACTGTGGAGCTGGAAGCAAGACAGGCCTCTGTCCTTGTGATGAGATTCAACATGTTGATGTATTGGGTCTGTGCATGTAAGATGACCAGACACCACCTGCTGGCCACAGCCAATGATTGCACAGAGTCCTTCCAGATCAGCATGGACTGAACAGAAGCGGTCATGGGTATTATTAAGTGGCACCTGGCAATTGTGTGATCCACAACACAGGTGACCAATGCAAACACCATCTGTCACTACAACAGAGCATTTGTGATCAACTAGTACAGCAATCTGTTAGCAGGGCAGGGCATTTCAATGGCAACATGTACCTACTTCTGCCATCCAGACCATAGAACCAACACATGCACTTGTCATAGAAGTGGGTTAGCTCTGGCTGCCCCTCAACACACATGCACTGGTTTCATGCCTGAATGAGTTCACTGAAATGGTCCTTCTGGTCTTCAGTGTGTGCAACAACCAGGAACTCTTGCCACTCTGTTGCATCTTCAAGTAGATAGTGTAAGAGAAACGCAAACCACACATGCTCAGTTGAAAGTGAAAATCCAAAGGCCCAACCTGGCAGGGACTCATTGGACTTGGCCATGGATGTGTTATAGAAGTTGGCACAGACTGTAGCAGAAGTCCTTTGGAACATCAAATCAGTGAAGGAATGTGAAATGAAAAGAAACTACACCACCAATGATCCATCAAGGCCAACCACATCTCAATCACTTGGTGCTCCACAAACTGATGCTCACTGATCTGGATGACATCAGGGATGCCACCATAGTACATATGTATGCTTACCCTTGACGACCTTGAAGTTGTGGTGATAGTTGATCTCACATGCTTTGTACAGGCACATGCAACAATTCACATGTACCTTCACAGGCCAGGTGAACTGAGTAGACGGGAAGTGGACCATCAGCAAGCATGTACAAAACACATTGCCATTGCTGTGCATGCATCATGCATATGTCTTTTAGCATACAAGGGCAGGATGGCACCAAACAGTACTGGCTGGGTGGATAGAGGGTTCATGCAGCTTGAAAAAAAGGGATCAAATAACTGTGAGGATGGGGAAAGGCATGGACATACTAAATCCACATGAGACACCATGTTGATGGAAAGTGGAGAGTGGCTCATTGAGAAGAGAGGTAACTGATTCATTGTGCCATGCTAAATGCCTGAATGTTGACCAAGAGTCAATGATGGTATCAATGGGAAGGCCACACATATGGGAGAGGAGGTACTGGACAGATCATGAAAGAATGGCAGGTGTTGCTGAAGGTGATAGACCAGATGATTGAATGAGAAGGATGTCGTTCTTGATGGTGGTGATGATTGCAAGGAACAGTAGAAAACACATCAGCAAATGTTCACATTACTTAACTTACTTGGACAGCACTTATGCCAGTCTCATAAGTAACCTAAGTAGATAAGTAGCTACAAGTGCGACAAGCAATTTTAAGTGTTGCTGCATGCCAACTTTTTAATTGTAATAATTAAAGTGTCTGTACTGGGAGTCGAACTTGCAACTATCAAAAATGGTAGGAGCATCAACACTAACCAGTAGACCACAAGACCACAATACTCAGTAAGCCCTTAGGATATATAACAACATGTTCGCCATAGATGAAAAAAATTGCAGAAGTCCCCATCACTTTACTGCTCACCATCACTCACACCCACACAACCACCCTCATCACATCCCAATGCACATGCTCACAGTCTCATTGCCCACAATATCATCACCATTGCCCTCATAGTATCACCACCACCACCACCACCACCA
Organism: Boletus aff. mottiae; assembly: GCA_038093895.1. NCBI lineage: Eukaryota > Fungi > Basidiomycota > Agaricomycetes > Boletales > Boletaceae > Boletus > Boletus aff. mottiae. The sequence goes on from JBBPTD010000038.1 coordinate 3,254, forward strand.
CCACCACCACCACCACCACCACCACCACAACAACAACAATGATGGCAATGACATGTGCCACCAGCACTCCTGACAATGAGGACATGGCAGTGCCACCACCACAATGACAGTGACGACAGCAACAATGCATGCCACCAGCATTCCTGACAACAACAACGTGGCAGTGCCACCACCACCACCATGATGGCAATAATGACCACTCAGTGGCCATGCCACCTTCACCCACTGCCACAACAACAACAACAATGACTCCTTGGTGACATGACCACCCCACACTGGCACCAGTGGTGACGGCAACAATGCCACACCAACAGCAATGTGGTGGTGCCACCACCACCACCACCACCACAATGGTGACAACAACGACTCGGTGGCACCACCACCATGACAATAACAACAGTGGTGATGACTCGGTGGCACACTGGCAACCACCCCCACACCAGCAGTGATGGCAATGATGTGTGCCACCAGCACTCCTGACAATGATGCAACAGTGCCACCACCACCACCATGATGGCAATGATGACCACTCAGTGGCCATGCCACATCCACCCCAGTGGCAGTGGCGACGGCAGCATTGACGTGGTGGTGCCACCACCACCACAACAACAACAATGATGGCAATGACTCAGTGGCACAACCATGGGCCCCCACCAGCGGTGACAGCAACAATGCATGCCACCAGCACTCCCAACGACAATGTGGCAGTGCCACCACCACAACAACAACAACTCCTTGGTGGCACAACCACCCCACACCAGCAGCGACAGTGATGGAAATGATGCAGATGGCATCCAACTTGAAATGGATGGGAGACAATATGGAATGACCACTGCAACAAGTGACACACCACCAACAACAACAGATGTGCCATTTTGTGACAGTTGAAAGTATTTACTTAGTACATGTTTGAGATAAATAAATTATTTTGCCTGCTACTACACCTGTGGTCAAGTGTTTAAGTGTGCAATAAGCAAGCAATAAGCAGTGAATAAGTAGAATCTAAGAAAAGGGATCTACCTAAATAGCTTAAATTTACTTGGCCAATTTGATGTGCCAAGTGGAGATAAGTGTTGGTTAAGTGACATTAAGTAAGTGTAACATTTCCTGATGCAGTCTAAAGGAATTGATTGTATCAAAGGATTGGCTGTAACCATGGCTGAAAAGGTTGCCAAGTCCATGGTGTGCTGCAGCTGGTGCAGCAAAACAGTGGGCTGTGGGAATCACAATGATGAGCAGAAAGTGCACATGCCAGCGGGAGGCAGGGGGTTGTGACAAGTGACAGTTGGCACTAAGGTGTGGTTCAGTCTCCGCCCAAACCCATTGGTGTCATTTTGGCATGTGAGACGTGTTGTTTGGAGTCCCTGGAGAGCTGGAGGTTTGGAAAGACCAAATCCACGACTTTTGGGGGGATTCAACGCTCAAATGACAACAAGCGACAGCAATAGGGTACAGGTGAAAACCCAAATGTTAATAACATAGTTATTTTTAACCGGTTATTAACCAGTTAATAACTGGTTAATAACTTGGGGGGGTCTGGTCTGTGAAGGCAGGTAGTTATTAACAATCACATGACATAATGCATGTGACACCCGCCCTGTGTGATGGCTCTGTACCAAGAATTGTGCCCACTGCCAATGCCTGCCATCCATCCCAAGCAGCAAGGATGGCAAATGTCACATTTGGTAGTCATGATTTTTTTTTCTTGTCCCCCCTTCATTCACCATGCTATCAGACATAACCCAGGAGTCATCTGTTATGCTCAAAGATGCACAGACAACAATGGAAAGCAATGAGATGCCTGTCATAGTCCCACAGGCTGTCAAGGCTAAGATTTTTTCCACCTGAGCAACTCTCCCTCAATTCTTTTATCAACTTTCCTCTTCCTTCATATCATGCCTCTGCTGGATCCAATGGTGACCTCACTCAATATTTCATCACACTCCCACCTGACCTCACAACAATGACCACCATCATGGATGCTCTCCAGACCCTCCTGCTGCCGCCTCCTTCCATGATTAAGCAGCTCTCCTCACAAGCAGCTAGTGCTTGGAAAAATGGGAGCTGGTCACTTGTGTATGCCCATGCAAATGATCCACATCAATTTGCATTTTGGGTATTATCCTTTTGGCAAGGGGTTTCCAAGCTATGCACCAACCAGACAGGTTGGCATGCGGCACAGCACTTCCTCTCACAGCTGGCTTTTCATCATAATGACTCGGAAGCCATTGCCTTTATAGCCCACATGTCCATGCTTCCATGGAGTGATAGGATAGTGGTTAGAGGATTCAGAGACTGGGTCCTTGTCCAGGATCTGAGGCAGTTCACATCACAAGATTGGCTCAATAACTCCCACCTCAATGTAATGCTCAGAGTAATGTATGACGAGATCAAGGCCGTCGACCCAATTCGAACACTACATGAAGGGTGTGTATCCATTTGAAACACCAATCAGGGAGCACCAGAGTCCTCTAGCATACTGGCAGAACTTAACACTGAACAGTGATAGTGCAGTTCTTGCCATAAGTGTATTCTTCAAGTTTGATTTGAGATTTTACATTTACAAAGGGATCTATCAGTGTGTTGGAGAAAAGTTATTCTCTATCAAGCTGAATTCCATGCCTGAAGAGCATACAATGTCTGTATTCACAAGAATGAATTCAACAGCCCACAATTGACAACAAGAACAAGTTTGTACACTTGTTGATATGACTCATATTCAGCAATGGCACATGTATGATCCAACAGTAAGTTGATATCAGCTCAGTTTTTCTTTCCTACTTATTACATTCATAGCGCCCAATGTGTGAATACCTGACCATATCATTCTACAACTCAGAATCCCTCCTGAAGCCAACATCAAATGAAGCTTCAAGTTCCGACTTGGAAAGGGCTGAAATGCTCAGCCACAAAACAGAAGGGAGCTATTTGGTTGTGGAGGATGCAGATGGAGTCGAGGAACTTGGCAAGGATGACATGGAAACATGGCTTGATGAGACCCAGAGCATCCAGGATGTGGAGCATGACATTGATTTACAGGCAGCTGTTGTGACCTGGGTGATTGAGCAGGGAAGGCCAGTGCCAGAAGAGGGGGTGGAGGAAGCCACGGAAAGCACAGTGGACGACGGAGCAGAGGATTTGGACGGTGCTTGGGATTGGTAGATAGCTGGATACGAGCCAAATCAGAGCATCGGGAAACGGATCACGTGAGCAGATTTCGGGTCACGTGACCGGTTAATAACTGCCTGTTAATAAACCCCTGCTCGAGAGGGGGGGGGGTTATTAACTGGTTATTAACACGCCGTTGAGTTTTCGCCCGTACCCTAGACAGCAATGAGTCAAAACTTGCCAAGACGTCATACACTAACCCAATCAGACCAACATCATACTGAAGGTACACGTCTCTGGTGACCCTTGGCACACAACGTGGCAGACAAGTTCCCTGAAGTGTGATGTGAGTGCAAGTGAATTTGCCATCGCAACCAACCACTGTCTTCTAGTCCGCGGACCCGCGCGCGTGTATGAATACCTCCTCTCGAACCAGACGTGTGGATCGCACCTTCAGGAAACCTCTGGAGACCATTAGTAACGCCTTTGGCGAGGTTCAACGTTCAACGTTCAACATTCGTGTTCGTACAACTCGGAGGGTCATGTATGGCACTCATTAGTCTCGCGACCAGATGATTTTGGACACTCGGGGATGACAAGATCTATGCACATTTATTTCATCGAAGCACCAGCACCATCCAACAATGGCAGCTGTCTATCCGATTCAGCGTTGATCTCGTATATCGAAAACGATGTGCCAAGGCAAATCACTGACGGGCCCAAACCTTCTCTGAAACACAGGGCAGAGCCCGAGCGGTTGGAACCATCATTCTTGTACGAGGCTGTTCGCTCTTCCTTGCGTCATAACGTGAAGATGTGGCGTGACAACCGAGTCTCGCCACAGACTCCATGGCGTCATGCACGTCAATCCAACAAATTGCCGTATGCTTTCGAGTCTCGACTGAGTTGGGATTGCCTGGTCAAGATCCCCCTCTCAACAAGCGTCAACCAGATCGAGATGATCTGCTCGTCGTCTGATCTAACCTCCACTGCCCGATTCTTACATTGTGTTCACGACGTTCTCTTGGGAGCCACGGCACTAATTGAGTGTAGCCAAAGGTCGGCGACCTGAAAAGATCACCACAACCCCGCAATGCAAGCTCAGTCCGGGTATTATCCGATAGCGAAGAAAAAAAGAAAGGAAATGACAATGAGGAGAGCGAAATCATAAAAGTAAACCAACACCAGTCCACACGCAACCCTACTGCGACGACCCCTTGCTGCCGTGACTCGAGACAGTCGACCCCTTCTTCCCCTCCTCCATCCCCGCACTCGCATTCCGTATACTCGTCAATACCTCCTTGCAATACTTGAGCTTGTCTACCAGCCGCTGCAAAAACTTGGCCTGTTCTGCGTCCATCCCAGCGGGGCCTTGTAACGCCTGTGCCATGACCTCGCTCAATGTATATCGCGTCAACTTGTAATTCTTGTCAATGTGCGTCACCATTAGACCATGCGATGACAAGATCACTTTCGAGTGGTCGTAAAAGTTGAACTGTGGCGTGGTGAGATGAGACGAGGACACATCATGTAAGAGCATACCTGAAGAACGTCGTGACTCATCTTGAAGACGATGACATGTTTCATCCGTAGATACTTTTGAACAAAGTCCATCCCCTTCGATCGATCGAGGTCTTCAAACGTGTACTCATAGTCGCCATACAGTCGATCCATGATGTACCGCTCAAAGTGTTTCAACAGATACACCTTGTTCTTGAGTTCCTCTGGAAATTCGGAGACAGAGTAATTCTTCCGGACATACACCTGACCATGTCGACGCGACGAGATATAATCAAAGCGGCTTTCCAACAAAAATGTTAGAAAGCACACCACCGCCACGAGTGGTCGAACAGACACTCACTGTTTATCTGCAGCAAGAATCAGTGTCGTGGTGTCGTTAAAGTGCACACCCACAGACCCGTCCGTCAAGGCATACCCCATACCATACTTATTGCAGTAATCCACCCACGAGACGATAAATACCCGCTCGTCAGGCAGACACGCGTCCTCGCGTGGGTCGCGAAATACCTTGCCCATCGCCTTGGTATCAAATGCCAATGTCAATGTCTGCGCAGCCGCATCGAACGCGTTCATCCGTGCCTGGGTCTCCGTCTCCGGATCTGGCGTAGGCACAGGATCTTTGCGCTCGTCACGCGCACGCTCCTTGCCCTTTGGTTCCTTGCGTAATGGGGGCACGTTCTCCTGCTCCTCCTCGGCCCGGTTAACACCATGCCCTGTGACAGGTGCCATCTGAGCCACGATCCGCGCCTTTTGGGACTCGAGCTCCTTTTGTCTCTGCAGATCAAAGTTCTTTTCTCGCATCCCACGCGGTGCCTCCTGTTCCTCTTCCTCAATATCTCCCAATGCGCGCGTCGAACGCACAGTGCGAAGAGGAGACGACTTGGTTTCCTTGGCAGATTGGAGTTTGCGGAAGAGCGGCGAGTCTTTCGTGGAGTTGGTCGTAGACATGACGAGGGGCTGTCTCGCAGAGCTGAGCAATGCAGAGATGGGACTACCAGGTTGGACGGCCTTCTGGAACTCCTGCTCCTGTTGGGCGATGCTCGACGTGACAGGGTTGGTAGCCTTGTTAGGTTGAACATTGGCAGATGGGGCACTCGGTACGGTAATGTTCGTGACCTGATCATCGTTAAGAAGTACCGCCTTCTTAATCTTGGCAAGGTTGACGATCGACATGGGACGTGTGATATAACGAAAGTCGGGTGGTGCATCGTGCGCGGATATGGGAATGAAGGGTGGTACGATGCCATAATCGATAAAGGGTGACGCGATGATTTCTAGAAGCGTAGGCCGTTGGTTCGGATCGGGTGTTAAAGTGGAAGTGATGCATTCGCGCGCATCAGGAGAGATTCGTCTCTCTGGGGGAAACTCATAAACGTTGTCGCGAATCCGCCTAAATGCGGTTCAAAAGAGGTGACACACAAGGGGACGGCGTACACTCACGTGTAAATGTCCTTGACATCCTTGGTTTGAAAAGGGGGACGACCGACCAGGAGCGTGTAGAGAATAACGCCGATAGACCAGGTGTCGACTTCAAAGCTGTGACCGTTTGCTGTGTCAAACAGCACTTCGGGGGCGATGTAGTTGGGTGTTCCGCAGATTGTCTTCTTCCTCTCACCAGGGTTCTCGATGAGTGCAGCGAGGCCAAAGTCACCGACTTTGATGTTCATGTTGGAGTCGAGGAACAAGTTGCCGAGTTTTAGATCACGGTGAATGACCTGGTGTGTGTGCATGTAGTTGCAGGCACCAATGATTTGGACCAAGAAGAAGCGCGCTTCAGGTTCTGTGAAGCGGCGACGGCGACGGAGCATATCCATGAGAGAGCCATTGTGACAGAGTTCGAGGGTCATGTAAACGTTATCGTCATCTTCAAAGCATTCGTAAAAACGGACAATGTTGGGATGGGCCAACGAGCGATGAATCTTGATTTCCGCGTAGAGCTAGTCCAGTGTGAGGGTGGTTGAGGCGCAGTTGGTTGGGGCAGACGGACCTTGGTTTTGGCCTTTTTGGTCTTGAGGGAGGTCTTTGTGATGACCTTGCATGCGTGGCGCGTTCCACGGACGTCCTTGACTTCGTACACGCGTGCAAAGCCACCCTGTTTAACCGTGTGAGTGGCTGGATCGCGAGGAACTAACTGGCCCGACCTCGCCCAAAAAGCCGACACGGTGAAATTCCAGGATTCTGTTCTTGTCAGTAATAATCTTTGGCGGTGACGGTGGTGTTGTTTTACTGTTCTGCCTCGGGAGTGGTAGATCGGGTGGTGCAGCCTTCTGTTTTTCTGGCGAAGGTGGCTGTGGGGGCGCTTTGTTACTCGCATTCGTGAATGGGGGTCGACGTTGTGGCTGGTGATGTTGCATCTTTGAGTAGGTCGTAAAGGCAGACATGTCGACGGCCTAACACCGTCGAATGTTGTTGAACAGGACAGAGAAGTGACTGTGGCTGACCGCGTGCTGTGTCGGGTAGCGTGTTTATTACGTAACCGATCACGTGTAAAGTCAACTTTTGATAGCCGGTCACGTGCAAACCGTGACATGAATTAGCCCCTGTCTGTTCTTTCAGTACCTTTGTGTGGAGCAGGCATAAAAGACGGGCCGCGTCTATGCCACCACATGGACGAACATTGCCTTGAAGTTCCCCGCAACTTGTACGGTGTTTTCTTCCATTCTACACAAGATAACCACTCACATTCTCTGCACAGTTATGAACCAGACGACATGGACTGTTCCCCCATTTCACCAATTCTCCTCACCGACTTTGACGTGGACATGCTAACAGATACCCCACCCACCTCACCTGCATGCGATCATCATACCCCATGGACACACTGGAACACAGTGCCACCATTTCATCACATTCCATTTCTCGCTCCTCCACCCGTCTCGATCTGGCAAATTCCTGTGCACGAACTGCCACACTCTTCTGGGCTCGCCGCTCCAACGGCGCTGTACGCCACCTCCGCTTCACATACCCACCTGGATGTGGCGAGACCCAACTTGCCTGGGCAGCATTTTGTCTCCGTGGCACCGGAACCGCTGGTGAATTCAAACCTTTTACCATATACTCTCGGTGCTCCCCATGAGATGAGCAATCGGCCAGAAGCACAGTGGCAAGAACCCGCCCATCACGCAGGTACACCCTACCCGACATCACTGGAAACCCTTGTTGACGAGTTTGAACAATCACTCACGCTGATGACGCGTTCTTCTGAAGTAGACAACTGTAATCTCCGTTACGAGTCCACCCCGGCGTTCACCGACAACACATCACGAAGGACTGACTTGGAATGTCCCGTGCGCTCAGACGATCACCTGCACGGAGCCACCGAACCGCTTGAAGAAGGCCAAGATCGGGCTCTTGCTTGTTTCCAGAATTTTTGCGATCTCCCGCTTCCACCGGTTGAAAGTCAAGCTACCGAACCACTCGAGCAAAGCGAAGACCAGCCAGCCACTTTCCTGGACACTGCCCACCAACAATGGCCGCCCATCGATCCAGCATCTCTCTTCGCCTTGCCCGAACCACCCATCAACCCTCGCGCGCCGCACGATCATCCACGTCCTCCAACGCCACCCCTTCCACGCCGTCCCTCCAAACATGTCACCGTTTCCCTCCCCGCTACCGAAACGGCCCACGCAGGGCTGCCAGTGGCGCAGGCAAGTGTCCAGGCGGATCATAACACCCAGGAACAGTTCCTCCTGGGTGTAGGTCGGACCCCCCGACCAAATGCGGGCCGCTCGCAAACGTCTGTTGACCGACGTGGATGCGGGCGGGGGCCATCACCAGGACGGAGTACAGCATTGGGCTCGGTGCTGCATACACCACCCGCGGTGCGGTGCCATCGGGAAAGAGGGGTCACGGAAGAGGGGGAGGAAGAGGAGGAGGAACTGGGCCACCCGGGGTGCCACGTGCGCACGACGCGTACACGATTCGTCATCCCCGGTCTGGAGGTGGAGGTGGAGGCGGAGAAGGGCGTGGCGAGTCCGAGTCGCGCTGGCCCAGTACGTCGCATGCGCTTCACGCGCTCCGACGACAGCACGAGACGAACGGCGAGCGGCGGCGAACCTGGGCTGCTGCGCTCGATACTGCGAAATAAGGAGGCCATGCCGTACGACAGGGCGAGGGCGCGGCATGCGAGGAGGGCCTCAGTGCCATGACAGCCGGGACTGGTAAGCATCCAAATGTGACTTTGAGGTGTCAAGGACGCGTTGCTGACGCCATGGACAGGTCGATATGCCATTGCCATTGTCCGAGGACAAGGACACGCCCATTGAATCTCTCGGAGAGCACCGGGTCAAGTGGCGGTGGGCAAAGGGAATAGTCGTAGAGCACCATTAGCAGTGAAACCTGGTTCAATATCATTTGGTGGGGTGTGCATGTGAACGTTCGAGTTTGAGTTTTTTGCCCGCACCGTGAGCGTTCTTCAGCGCCACATCAATGCATCTCCCAGTCGTATTCTGGATACCGTCAAGACTCGCAGCCAACGTCCAAGGTGCCACGGGCGTGACCAGCACGACTTCCTGGCCACACTGCACTCCGTGCTCAGTGACCAGCCCGACTTTGACACCCTGTTCTCGCCCTTCGTAGAACACCCACGACCGACCCAGCTCAGGCTCGGTATTTTCGTTCGTTTGATCGTCCGTGTCAATTAAAAAAAAACTCCAGCTCCACGATCGATCGACTGATCACCTCAATCGATCGCCTCTGGCGAGCATTGCATCCCTCGAACATCCCTTCCTCCGAGTCCGGCCGAGGACATTCATGCTTCTAGCCTCTGACCTCGAACCCCCAACTCGCACCCCGATCAAAATGACAAACCACGATCGAGCGAGCGAATGGGTACAGGGCAAATGGAAGCACCGAGAAGGTGTCCAACACCATTGCTATCCCCATCGCCATCGCCGTCGATATCGACACGTCAACGTCATTCATCCATGTTCCATTCCATTCCACCGTGTCTATTTCGGACCCTCGCTCAGTACTGCGCACAAAGAATAAAGTCAATCACGACATGACGTATGATGTAGAGTCCAGTGATGGCAACATTTTGGTCTATGGATGTCCGACGACGTCATTCAACTCTGCTCGACGCCTACTACTGCACACGATATGACGTACAAGTCCCCATTCTCCAAAACTCGATCAACTCTCACCAGGACACCAACTGGCAACACCCACGCGCAGAGGCAAACCAACGCAAGAAAGAGAAAAAGACACATGCACGTCGCTCAACGACACAAGTTCAGAAGACGACATCCCAAGCACCTTCATCCCCGTCCACACACCTCCTCACCTCCTCCCTAGAGCCTCACGCTTCTCTCCCACCCCAACGCCACCGATCAACAAATGAATGATATTAAAAAGAATGAAGTGCAAAACGGACGATAGGCGATATACGTTTCCTCTCCTTCCCCTCCTTTCCGTCTTTCCAGTGTGTGTGTGCAGTGTGTCGTAGGTAGATGAATGGAAAGATGAAAATGTAAGCTGTAGCATGAGCAAAAACGATGAACGCGCGCGCGCAAGTCCATATGCGACAATGAAACAAAAGACGAGAAATTTTAGGAAAAATCAAAGGCAAACAACGGCACGATGCAATCCTATTGGACGCCACGCCAACTCAACACACGCCCAGTCGTTCCCTACAAAGCGGGCACGTTTGGCTCCGGTCCAGCCAGGTCGCCAAACACGTTTCGTGGAATCTAGATGACGCCCCATCGTCAGACACACCGTCGCACCACGTTGACAGAGTCGCAACACGCACGCATGATGACAAGTCGCACCCAAGATCCCTACATCGCCACCCTTGAACTGCGTCATGCAAATCGCACACTTTTCCACGGCCACGCCAAACAAGATCATCTTCAACTTGACACGCCCGTCCCGCGTCACCCGCCTCCGCACGAGCTCGACCTTGCCCACAAGACACGACGGATTCGGATCATCCTCAAGCAAACTCCCAACGTCCGCGTCCTTGTCTGGCGAAGGCATACTGGTCGACGGGGGCGGCGGCGTAGCAGGCCCAAGGAGGTCCGCAATGAGCAGAAGCGCCTAGGCAGGAGGATGCGTTCATGTCGTACGTCCCGAGATCGTCGTCAATCGGAGAACTCACGTCATAATTAGACCCGTCCGACATGCCCTGCTCACCCAGACTGGAAACCAGCCCGTTGATGTCTGGAACGTCGGACGTCGGCGTCGTCTGCATCGACGTGTCAAAGTACTCCACGGAACGACTGGCCGCGGTGGAGAGCGTGAGGCTCGACGCGGAGGTGTATCCGCTTGTCGTTGGGGTCAAGGGTCCCGGCGGACTCACGGTACCGCTGTCGCTCGCGTTGTCATTGTCATCGCCGTTATAATCATCATCAAGGCCGAGAAGGTCCACGAGGGGCGTGGCGGACGTTAAAGCAGGTTGAGAGACCGTGTCAAGGCTGTCATCATCAAGATCAATCAGCAAGCCTTCGGGGATAGGGGGTGTGGAGGGGGCAACAGAGACTATCGTCTTTGGATGGGAAGCGAAATGCGTCACGCCCTTGTCGAGAATCCAAGTCAACGATGGGGAGATAGGAGGAGTCGCTGGAAGTGGTCTCCCAGGATAGTGTCTCCGAGGAGATGGTTGAGCGGTCGGAGGAGGGAGACTTTGCGTCGCGTTTGACGAGGGTGTGGGGGGTCCAGAAGGGAAGATGGTGCTGTAAGCCGGTGCACTCCGCATACCCGTGTCCCTCGAGAGTGATCTCCCTCGTACAAGAGCGTGGTTCTCGTCCCGCGTATCGGGCGAGCGGACGATACGCTCAGTAGCAGATCGAGTAGGGAGAGAACCTGGCGCTGGGTTGGATACAATGGGAAGATCAGGATCATGCTCATAAGCAGGTGCCGGTACAGAGGGCGCCGGCGATGAGACTCGGGGAGTTTTGGAAGTCAAAGATGCATCGTAACCCCTGCTTCCGACCGCACGGGGTGGTTCCGAGGCAACTTCACGGTTCGAAAGAGCCTGAACGGCCGTAGGAACGTCCTCACTAGCGATCGTGTTCTGAGAAAGGGATATAGTAGAGCTGTTGAACGTGGCTGTCGAAGTTACGGAAATGGGTGATACTGGTGCACTCGAAGCGCTCATCTGACTTCCACGACTAGAGGTCGTATGGCGACGTACATGCCGAGTAACGAATGGCGGGGAGGCAGGTCTGTGCACTTGCGCGCCAGCCGTTTGTGGTATCTGCACCGTATTCACCTTGCGCGAACGGTCAGCTGGCAAGCCTGTTGATGGGGCGACAAACACGTCCGCCGCGGTCAACTTTGGTAGCTGTCGCATCGCCGTGTTCTGAGGCGTTGCGGGGAGACTCGGCGGTGGCAATGAACCATCGATGGACGATTCTCCAGAGCCAGTGCGTTCAAGCACCTCCCAATCTTCGAGGGGCTCACTCGAGGCACGCTCCTTTGACTTTCGATGGAACAATTTCGTCCGCGTACGATGGGAAGTACCATGATGAGACGGCGAAAGGTTGAGTAGCGATGGGGTACTCTTAAAGAATGGACTGGGGTTACGGAGCAACGAGATCACCGACGAGGACGGTTGAGGCGAATGCGAGCGACCATGAAAAAACCGCGAGGGAGAGCCAGGGATGCTGGGCATCCGATGGTGCTTCGGAGTGGGTGGGGTAGACAGATCCGAATTATTGTCCTGGTTCCGATCGTCCTCATACCGATCGCTACTCTCAGGAATGCGAAGAGACAGTTGAGACGCCAGGAAACGGGCCTGTGAGCCTGGACCGCGAGAGACGGTAGGCTGACTCGCAAGCCGGGTTCTGTGCGGAATGGGAAGACCAGAGGGCACGGATATCTCAGTTCTCAGCTTGTGTCTCTTGACACGCTCATCCAAGGGGATACCTCGGACGCGGTCGAGTTCCCAGCGCTCGGATGGCTCCAGGTCAACGAGTTCGATGCTGGTCCTATCTTCAGGTTCATGGGGAGGTTGTAACAGCGACGGAGATGCGGTGTTGATAGAGAACGTATCGCTTCTGTCTGATCCTGACGGGGGGAGAGAAGCTATGGTGAGCGCGGGCGAGGCGAGGCCAGGGTGGGGAGGACCACCCTGGTGCACGTAGTTCTCGGAGATGAGAGTCGACACGGCAGTCGCTGTTTCGTACGTGGGGGGAGGAGGGTAGTCTGGAGGGGGGAAGGCATCATGATGAGGGCAAGACGAGGGCACGGAGGACGACAGACCTGTATCGCCGCACATTCTCGAGGACTGCGCCTGCCTGCGAGAGCCAGCGCCTCTAAAGTTGTAGGAGAGGTTGTATTGAATTTCCTCTTCGTATCTGTCCTCCCTTTTCTTCTTCGATTTGGGCTTGCGGGTCCGAGGGGTGTTATCGGGGGTGGAGGGGGGATGACGAGCATTGAGAGTGGAGCTGTGGGCGAGATACGTTGCCTGAGCTGGTGCGGCAGGCCTCTTGCCCGAGGTCATCGTATAGCACTGAGAAGGTGAGTGCAGATGGGAGACAAGGGCGAAGAATGCACGACACGCCTCTACCTGCTGTCGTGCCGACATGCCCTTTTCTTGTTTGGACTACTTTGGCTGACTTACGAATGAGGGTGCTCGGAGCATGTCGTTCGGCCCGTCCTCGTTGCGAGTTATCCACAGCGGAACTGCCCTCCTTTCGTCGCCCCTCCCTTCTTGCCATGCCGATGCCGCGAGGAACACTTGCCCAACACTACGACTGCCTTTCTCGGTATATCATTTCCCACGCCATCCCCGGTAATTGAACCAAAAGGGTCCTCCTTATCGTAGTCCGTCATGCCAACTCCACGGTCGTGCAAACCAATCCGGCCCGTTGACAGTCGCACCACCTACTGTATCAATTGATGCACTTGGTGTCTCATCAGTAAAACAGTGTGGTGAGCGAACCCAGAACACTGGGTTTCCTCGACAGGGGCATTCTCTTTGCGGCCCCACAATACCCACCATGTACGGGTGCAACATGGTAATTTAGAACAACGAGCTGTTCGACGACAGTTACGTGCGTACCAACTGACACATCGTGACCAAACACGATTCCAGGGTTTCAGCAAACGGACAAGGGTGACTCGTGGCACTTTGATGAGTCGATCTCGACTTGTTCGAGGCGTTGATGCATCTCCAGGATTCTATTTACATATCGCCTGCCCTGGATTTACACCCAGCTGTGAATCCCTACATTACGGGTTCTGTGCTTGCTATGTTCGTATTAAACCAAACTCCTCAAATGAAGCAAGAAGTGTTTGTCCAGGGTTATATATATTCACATAGGCCAATCATGTAATCCATACATCGTAACGCAACCTTCTCACTCGACGAGAACAAAAGTGAAAAATTTCGAGCAACGAAGAGGCATGTAATGGTTGACGTGGTCATGGAGAACGAGCGACTAGCAATCACTACCAAAATATGCTGACAGAATCTTGGAAATTTGCGATGCGTATGTATAGACCATTGCGCTCGTGCGATGAAGAGAATAAGGACAGAAAAATAAAGGAGTGCGGGACAGCGACGGCGATGTCGGATAGTATAAAAATCTAGATTACAAGTGGATATTCGATGCTCGATTAATTTCTCATGACGCTGCAAAGCTGTGGAGAGCAAGGAAGATACCGCACCCATATGCATCCCCAGCCTGACCTCCTCCGTCTATGCAGCAGTCCGGCTCGGGTTGCGGGCCAACGTGGCACCTGTTCTCTGAGCCTGGATGCTGCTGAAACGTTGCAACTCCTCTGGCTTCATCGAAATCTTGCGGCCAAAGCCAACCTTGCGGGCAGCACGGCGTATAAACGAAACACGGTTCGAGTACAGGGACTCATGGATCGAAGCAGCACGAGACTGTGTACGCGTGATGGGAATACCACCCTCAGATGCACTGACTGCTGCCTCCGCAACTTTACGATCGTGGCGCTCACGCATCTTCTTGATGACCGTAGCCTTCATAGCAAACTTGATCCAGTCCAAGGGCGAGAACCAGATAATGTTCTGGGGATACAATGAGCACCATGACAGACGTTACAAAAATGCAACATACCCAGACCCAAACTATACCAATCCAACCACCCGAAATTGCGCTGATCTGGGTGAAGCCCCAATTACCATAAGCGGCAATGATAGACGATACAAACTGAGCGATGCAGAACGCAACCATAAGAGCAACAGAAGGGCGTTCCATGAAGAAGAATCCATGTGAACGTGTGACAAAGATGAGTGCCTGCGAAATGATGGCAACTTGGAGGTACACAATGGTGTGAAGCTGAGGGTCATTGGCGCTGGACGGGGAGGCTAAACCGTTGAAAGTGACACCGAACTTGTCATAGAAGAAGGTCGTCCTCATGATGATGGCAACAAGTGCGATACTAAAAACCATCGTCAGTAAGAGAACGGGCAAGCAGGGAGTGTCTTACGTGGAGGCCGTCAAGTACAAACCATACGCGACGGCGTAAGAGAAAATCTCAGCCAGGTCCCAGGCATCTGGTGTCATCGAAGGCAAGACACGATCAACGGACAGCGTCATGATAGTCCCGTCGTTCAGGAGGGCAATGATCAGGACCATGAAGGGAGGGAAGTCGAACTTGAACGCGAAAGCCAAGATTGCAAAACAGACAACGATACGGATGGTGACGGCACAAGCATAGATGGAGTAGTTGCGCATACGCTGGAAGATGATACGCGAACCACGGATGGCATGCACAATGGTAGACAACCCAGGCTCGGTCAAGACAATATCAGCAGCACCACGAGCAGCGTCAGTCGCACCCTCCACGGCGATACCGACGTTAGCGCGGGAAAGAGCTGGAGCATCATTGGCGCCATCGCCAGTCATAGCGCACAAGTGGCCAAGGCCCTGGAGGCGCTTGACAATCTCGTACTTGTGTTCAGGGAAGACGCCAGCGAAACCATCCGCATCCAAAATCATATCATCGAGGTTCAAGTGCTTGCCACCAGGAGGGGGACCATCCTTCAGCACCCTCGCTGGGTACATATGGTCACCCAAACCGAGACGACGACCGGTTTCCTTGGCGATAGCAAGTTGATCACCGGTGACCATCTTGACCTTGACACCGAGAGCAATGGCATCGTCAATAGTTTGCTTGGTATCTTCTCGAGGAGGATCGAAGATGGCAAGAAGACCAATCAACTCGAAACCGTTGCCTTCGGCCTCCGGATCGTCGCCGTCCAACTCTTCGTAAGCAACGGCCAGGGCACGAAGACCACGAGAAGCATACTCCTCCACATCAGCCTCAAGCTTGTTCTCGATTTCGTCGGTCTTATTGCGAGTACAAAGCTCGATAATGATACCTGTCATACCCTTGGTAACGCGCTTAAGCTTGCCAGAAGACTCCTCGAGGTAGGTGATTTCCGTGCGCTTGTCGACAGGGTTGAATGGCTTGAAGTCCAAAAGCTTGATTCCAGCACGAGCACGAGAGGTGTCACCAAGAGCGGCGACGACGGAAGCGTCAATCGCATCTTGATTTTCGGTACGAGAGGCATAGGCAGCAAGAAGCATAACGTCGTCGGCAGAGAACGGACCGTATGTACGGATGGTAGCCCTGTCGATGGTGAGCTTGTTGGTGGTGAGAGTACCGGTCTTATCAGAGCAAAGAATGGTGACACCGGCTAATTCCTCGATGGCGGTGATACGAGTGACGATAGCCTTATGTTTTGCGAGCTGTTGGGCACCAACAGCGAGAGTGACGGACAAGACTGTGGGCATGGCAATGGGAATTCCACCGATCAAGAGCACAAGAATATTGTTGAGACCACGGCGATAGTTGTACTTGAAGCCGGCATAGAGAACGAGGATTTCAGCAACGACGAAGATTCCGATGGAGACCAGACAGAAAGAACCGATTTGGGCAAGAATCTTTTGCAAGTGACCTGTGGTATCATCGTCCTGTCCAACGAGAGAGGCAGCACGACCGAAAAAGGTGTTCGCGCCAGTAGAAATGACAACACCCTCGGCTTCACCCTGTTTACACGTCGAGCCGCTGCAAGTAAATCGTCAGAACGAATGGCACGACGCTGATGGAGGAAAACAATACGGACGAGAAGCATTGATCGGCAACCTTCTTGCTCTGAGGAAGTGATTCACCGGTAAGAGCCGCTTGATCAATAGATACATTGATAGCCTCCGTGAGACGACAGTCGGCGGGAACAATGTCACCAATCTTGAATGAGATCATGTCACCAGGGACAAGACCGGCGGATTCGATCTCTGACCAAGTACCGTTGCGCTTCACCTTTGCTTTGGGTGCAAGGGAGTCCATGAGTGCCTTAACTGCGTTACCAGCATTGCGCTCCTCGTAGAAACCGATCGTGGAGTTGATGAAGAGAAGAATTACGATACCGAGAAAGTCTTGCCAGTCAGGAGGTTGTCCTTCACCATTGGAGAGCACAATGGCCACGAGGGCGGCACCCTCCATGACCCAGGACAACGGATTCCACATGAAACTCAGAAACTAACAGTAAATACAAGTATTAGCGCAGAACCAAAGAATATATGCGGCGTCATTACCTGTAGGAACGCATTCTGCTCTTCTTGCTCAAGCTTGTTTGGACCAAATAACTCAATACGACGTAGAGCTTCTTCTTGAGACAGACCGCTCTCATCGCACTGGAGGAGTTTGAAGACATCATCGATGACGATCGTCTCCAAGTCGACCTTCTCTTTATCATATAAGTCCTCCGCTTTTAGCTCAATCTGAGGATGTGAGATGTTAAGAAACGCGACAAGATGAGTTTGAAACGCGACGGACCAAAGACATGTCGACATTTGCGTCTATGCACGAGAGTCAAGACCTAAACATGCACTAAATTGAGACACATACGAGTCGCTTTCGCTTCGTCGTGACCAAATTCCTTGTACTCTCTTTTACGCTTTACGTCAGGTGCAGCGTCGGTTACGGGCGACTCTTCGCCCTGCGGACCGGGCTCCTTTTCCACGTTTGGCTCCGACATGGTTTGGGGATGAGGGAAACGCGCGGGGAGGGGGAAAGCCCTACAGATGAAATCTATAGAGATACTTTAGGGAGGGGACACGTCGAGAGATGAAAGAGTGGGAGAGAGCGAGCCGTGTCGCAGACGGACTTTATATTGGGAGCCCGAAAATCGAGATATAAAACGAAACAAACAACCACAAACACGCCGCTTATCACACCTGGTTGGAATCCGAACGGAACCCTAGAAACCCCGGCACAGTCTGCCGAGACCCGTTCCGCGTGTTCCCTACCTCTCCCCCGAGTCCACCCAGCCAAATGCCTCAGCGCAGTGTTCGGCGCCCTAACCCCGCCACTGCAGTGCCCGTGTATCTTTGTACCGCGCAACAATTTCCACTACTGGCGACGCTTGGCAAAAGAATTGGCAGTTCTTTACTAAGCTTTCGATGGATGAACGCTGTGCATTCCGCTGACATATGAATGCTTTCGCTGAGCCCTTGATTCCTTTCACGACGAATTCGAATCCCAGCCGCTATCTACCCATGTCTTTCCTGGCGTGTTTACAGCGTGGACAACCGTTGGGGCCATTTCCGCACACGCAGCATGAAGGCCTCGGTTACATTCATGGTTGCCCTGCATCCCATCTCCCTCCATGGACGGATTAGCGTGGGTTCATCCACCACTCTTGCCTACCATGTCGCAATCGAGCTTGACCACGGATAGCCCGGGGGGGTCGCCGAAGCCGATCGGCCCACACGTCCGATTTATTTGACCTCGAGTCTTTTACGCCCTACGCCCATAGGTTCAGTACTCAGTGCTACTCCTGACAAGGGACAATCGCACTTTGCAGGACATTGAGTAAACCATTTCACCCTCTTCTTTAGCCACCGTCGCACCTAGCTCGTCGTGATCCACAACATGGCGTGCTCCTATCTCTGACCATGTCTGCTATTGCTATTTTTATCGATCCATTAGGCAGATCGACTGATGCGGCGAGGCCGACTTCATTCATTATCGAGCCTTGACATTTGTTTTTGGAGAATAAAGGTAGATTACACGTCACAACGGGTTGGCAGCCATGAATGTTCGAACCCCGTCCAATTCATCAAATTCGACCCGAAACCCGTACACGCATACGTTTGCCAGCAACTTCCCTCAGTTCGCCATGCGCACAGCCAGCTGCCATCAATCTTACAGGACTATTCGCCTAGCTCTTTAGTTTGGTGGCATCCTGAGGGAAGCTGAGACACTATAATTAATGTCTGTCTCGTGCTGCCTGACTCAGTAACACGTTGCTGGAGGATGTATTCCATCACATAGCCCGTTTTCTGGTTCCACGTCGGCTGGTGTGGACCGCGTGGTTTGGTGGCTGAGTGTAACAAGACTACACCCTCGGTGTGTTTTTGTGTCGTACCAACCCAAGCACGTTTCCACGTGACCGAGGTCACATCACTGATTGGTTTCCTCGAGATGGGATAATCCGTAATCCGTATCGCGGTTTCGGCCGAGGGACCCACGGCATGGACTCAGCATTCCGCCCTCCCTCGCCTTTCAGTCAACTCACCGTTGCGTCCCGAGCGAAGTTTGAGTTCTTTGTCTCAGGAGGAAGGAATGACCTTGTTCAAAATGATCGCTATTAGACGAGGTTTCTGAGAACATGCTGTCCTTGGTCTCTCTTACGACATGCGTGATCAAAAGCTTTCGTAGGAGACAAAAACTTGTGCGTATTTCCGCAGGTTAATGAGAAATGTCGGCACGTGGGGACAGGACTGGACAAGGATAGGTGCTGAGAATGCAACTATGGGATAAATTTGCTATTGGTCCTCGGGGCTGCCCGGCGCGCCACAGGTTCTGTCAAAGCCCAAGATTCGGAACCTGGTCATATCACCGGGAAACCGACCAAAGGCGATAAGAGTTTGCGGTCATGTCAACCAGAGATCGTTCCTGGCTCATTGGCCAATCGGAAAGTATATAATGGTTAGTAACAGCACTATCAAATTGAGGTATGCGAGACTCGGGGAGGAGCTGACATTATAATTCCTCCCCAGCGTTCAAACGTTCAACGTTGTCAGCTCCGAGTCCAACCTCCACCTACACCGGATTTTATCTTACATCATGATGATATCGTCAGCGCACTCCATCGGACGACGCGATAAAACCGGACCCGACACTGCCCGCCAGGGCGTATCAGAGCACTTTACGCTGCAGGTCAACAAACATTAGGATTCAGGATAAGCAGATTTTGTCGCCTGGCAGAAATACCTCTTGAACTGCCGGGCACACGTTACTTCCGAGTCTGGATGACCTCCATCTCGTAAACACCCGTCAACTTAAACAGCTCCCTTTCCCAGGAACGATCGAACACATGTATGTGAATGCGGTGGGATTACCTCTAGCTTGGTGCTGCGGCTCTCACCATAGCCTGTACAACTTCAACCCCGTTTCGTCCGCAAGTAATCGGAACATTTCTTCCGACTCTGCACGTTTATCAAGGTGCAATGCAGCGCACTCGACCTCGGACGCATTACATCTTGTAGCACTCGAACTGATCCCGTGAACTCTCATGAACTCGGAGCCCCGCTGCCCCTGCCCTGATGTTCTATCTTTAGACGAGGGGGATATGCGCGACATTAATGCGGGCGTATGGAACTTGAAGAGAGGAGAAGCATGGAGCCCCGCGGCTGGAACGCTGGGACTTAGTCTGGGGTACCAGGGGTATGTGGAAACGGTTCATCAAAGTTATAGCTGTCAATGAGGACAACGAATCGGATGCGTCGCGATGATGCGGTCACTTCTGAGAAGTTCTTACATAAAGCGGAAGCACCCCAGACGCTCTCGTCTCTTCATTTCCGGCATACGTGTATTTGGACTCAAGTCTAACTGAAGCATTTTGATGCGAGATGTGTCTATGGTGGTTGGTTGTCTGGGAAAGCAACGGCGAATACAGGTCAGATCGAGTTCGGGTCCCATTTGTGGAAATAGTTGCTGAGATGGTCGGCGATGTCAAGGACCGCGATAAAGCTGGGAATCGTAAAGCCCTCGTTCCATCAAGCCCATCGATCTTTTTGGCCCTGAAGATCCAGATGCGGCTGAACAAGCTCCATCATGGTGGAGTATCAGGCGGATCACAAGGCAACTCATTTGGAAGGTTGTGGGGCTCATTTCCTCAGGCCTCAGGTGTTGGGATGCAGAGGTGACTCGTACGGACGAGTTGGAGAAGACATGCCAATTGTACACTTGGTCACAAGGGCTCGTTCCAAGCGCGCGTACTTGAACCAGCGATGCCAAGTACTTTGTGGTACCACAACCTCAGGCCGTGACATGAACCGCAGATCCATCTCCTCAGATACTGCGGGGTCAAGATTTCTGGCACTGCCTAACGGTCTTTGGCCCCAAGGACGCGATCATAGCTGCCTCGATCCCAAACCTACTTTTCCGAATAGACTACTAGCAAATATTTAAGGTTTGTCCAGATCTCTCATCGCCAGGCTCCAGTAGCTGACCGTTTCGCTTGAAGCAGTGCTCCGCAGACGAGTAGAACTTGATTAGTTCAATTGTTAAGTCTGTTCGACTGGCCGGTATACTTTGCGAGCGGGTTGGAGAGGTCTCGTTATATTGAACCAAGCTGCTCCTATACAATCCTACTGCCAACACATGCTGTCTATTGAAGCAATATTTACATAACGAAGACGTCAGATCGCTAGGATCCACAAGTACTTGGCACCTGATACTAAGGACCCGAGACGGGTCAAGTATAAATTTTTTCTGGGGATGCTACTTACCTTTGTCGAGGTGATCCAACAACTCTACATTTTCTAGCCGTGGCCAGCAATGATATCAGGGAGGAACCTTTGGGACGAGTGAGGCTTGCCCATTCGGCAAGTTACTGCGCACCATACTACCCGCGCCGAGAAGCTCAACAAATTTTTGCATAGTATTGGCAATTGTCAAGTAAGCGCTGCTATGTGTATCGGCAACTGCTTGAAAAACTGTACCCACCTTGCGTCTTCCCTGGAGCGCTCCACATCATCCACCAGACCACAAGAAGCGGCGGTGTGTTCGCCAAGCCAAGCGACACCATCAGATCATGCACTACTGGAAGGCTACAAGGGTTGCCCTTACAACTAAATTTCTGTGCTTCATTTTCGAACCGAGAGACAGTGAGATGGGCCCTAACAGTTTTCGACCGTGCATCTCGCGATTCACGTCTTAAATGCACTGATTCTGGACAATCATCGCATTGGAAGAAACCTCGTGAATAACTAGCGTTTGGGTTTTTGGTCTATTTGGAAGAGACAGGGTTGAAATGTTGAAATCTTCCGCCCGAGAGCTTTTCTGCCTTACCACCACATTTTTCCATTCTTGTCACGGTTCGCCTCATACGACAGTCCTATGTAGCCATTTCAGACCAAAGATTCAATGCATCAAAATACATGTATTCTTATCAAGGACTTACCTTCATCCTATCCTCATCTTGATACACCTCTATGTATCGTCGTGCAACGTATTTTGCTGTCCTCGGTCCGATATCTGTTCTGATGTATTGTTCGGCCCGGCTGCACACGAACGGGGTGAACCCGGTATATCAACGATTGGGGCAGAAGGCAGCCTGAAAGGTATTGACTCACATGACTCCATGCGATTGACGTGCCAGTGGCCCTAAGACGGTCCATGCTACTTGTCACTCTTGCCCGATTCCGCCCTAATCTGAGCAAGCGTCGGACGCGTTCTCATGGGATGCGAGTGATCTATATTCCTGTCATACACACGGAAATCGCCCCGCGAGAGCGCAAAGGACGCCGAACAAGTTATGTCACTTGTGAGTTAGTCGGATGGATCATGGAGTGGAGTAACTTTTGGAGGAAATGGGTCACGGTTGTATTGTGACGAACCAAAATGAGTAGCCCAGAGTCTCCACTTCTTTTTTTACATTACCGTCCAGCAAATGCTGCAGGCGTTGAACCGAGACTCGGCATCGCAAGGCGTCGGATACAGCTTCACTTCTTTGTTGTCATTGCCCGTAGGACCAGCCTGGTCACGGCCCGGGAGTCGATAGTGGCATGTCCTGCGCAACTTGGTCATCAATTCATCACGATAGGGCTGAGGTCAGAGGTATGTTATTAGCACTCTACCTTGTAGATCCATGCTTTGAATGCATCGGACTTTACATCAGATCCATGGCCCAGGATTCGAACCACCATCCGAACCGTAGGCAGGAGTTGAAAGAGTCAAAGAGAGACATGCATACAGTGACCAGTCGCGAGTCCTTCTTCCCCCTCCGACGACAGATCTCATCAAAATTCAGTAACTTGTATTTGCCACGATCAGCGGACTCGTAAAAGGACAACCGTCATCGATTCATCGCTAGTACAGGTATGTACGCACGGCCACCACTCGGTTGGGATACAAACGGTAAATAGCATTAGCAAGAGAGAATCGGTCCGATGGAATATATTCGGATTGCGGCGTAGCGTGCCAGAAGCTTATAGCGTCAGGTTGTAATCGTATTCACCTTGTGCGCTCTGTGCGATCCACAAGACAACGGCAGAAAGCATGAGAGAGACGTTTTGGGATACGTTAGCGTAGCCGTAGTAGGTAAATTGCTCGGGGTAGTCATGAAGGACATATTTGAGGACGAGAAGGGACTGGCGACAGACCGACAAAGAGTCAGGGTGGAACTAGCACGACACAAGACGATTTGTCTCACCACGCTGCCCGCCAACCCACCGGCCATGAGGGCAAACCCAACAAACAAGAACAGCCTTGCTCTCCAGACGGCGTCCGGAGCGCCATAATCATCACCCCTGATCCTATCCTTGTCGATGATGTTGATGATGAGCATGCCCAGGAGGGAACATATTCCTGGGACCCAGTCTACGAATTGGACATGGACTGGTGGAGAAATCTGAGGTTCGTCATAGGGTGAATGGGCGTGTGCAGAAAGGATAGCGGCGTCAAGGAATGTCCAGTTGGCGAGCGCAAACTGCGGGAATATGAGCTATGGGACAAGTAGACGAGATTGGACGTACGAGAGCACCTGCGAGGTATATACCGATTGTTCGCCTGTACTTTCCAAGGTTGAACTCAGGGAAAGGATTCAAGCAGACTCTGCGAGGGTCGTAACGTGAGCGCGAGTAGGACATGGCTTTGTGGTGGTTTGGGGTTGGCAAGCAAGGCTGCGGCTCCATCCTGGTAATTACGTAATAAACATAGAAAAGAAAAAGAAAAATATATTGGAATTACGCTCCTTTCTGGCAGAGGGGGATCAATGCAAGTCATCGACGTGTCCTCTTCCCCAGAGCCATCGGGCTCACCAATGACCAGGCGCACTCGCAGCGCCAGTCGCCAGCCTGGCCCATCAAAAAAACGACCCCGGTTGGCACGACTAGCGCGCGACCCCTCCGTCGCCGAGATCATCGAGCTCACCGACTCGGACGATGACCTCCCTGTACACGGCTCTCCCAAAATGCACCATTTACAGCCAGGGCCATCACAGTCAGTACCCACCACGTCGTCGAACGCAGAGCTTACCTTTGGGAAACCGAACTCTGAGCTACTCGTGGACGGACCACAGCCTTCACAACACAAGGCGCGTCAAGAGCAACAGGGCGACGGTGAGCCGCTGTTCTTACCGGGAAGTGACGATGAGCAGCACGTGATTCGTCCACCTCCAGCTCACGCTGCTCGGGATGCCCCCGACGCAGCGCTGGCGCATCCCCAACTCCCTCTCCCAGAACCAGCTCAGGTTGCTCCCCAGGCACCTGTCCCTGTCGATCCCATTGACGAATATTTCGTTCGCGTGCTAGAAATTGCTCCCGATGTTCAGCCTACCCACGCCCTTGCACTCATCGAAGAGTTCATGCAAACTCAACCAGGAAATGTCGTCGAGTTCGTCTTACACGCCCTTTTCGAAAATCCGTCCTATCCAAAAGTAGACAAAAAGGGTAAACATAAGCGGGACGCGTCGGATGATGATCCCAATATCAGAGGTCCTCAAAAGCCGAAAGTGGACTATACCAGCAAAGAACGGGTGTACAATGGGGGTCCACTTTATTTCGAGTGTTCCTTGGTCAGCCATTTCGTGGAATTGCGACACGGCAGTTTGGTTCATTGACACTGGATCTTTTAGGAACAACTTATGATGGACTTTCCCCGGATCCCAAAACCGCATATACGCTCACGGTTATTCGACAATCGGTTTTACGCACCGACTTATCTGCTACTCGCCGATGAGCTTAAGAAAGAGCCTCTTCCCTTCAAATTTAAATCAACCAACTCTGTTGTCGGTAAAGGGAAAGGGAAAGCAAGAGAGGATCCAGAATTCAACAGGGAACGAGAATGGATATTGCTCAAGGTTGCC
The DNA here is from genome assembly GCA_038093895.1 of Boletus aff. mottiae. Lineage (NCBI taxonomy): Eukaryota > Fungi > Basidiomycota > Agaricomycetes > Boletales > Boletaceae > Boletus > Boletus aff. mottiae. Next base: position 28,179 of record JBBPTD010000038.1, read on the forward strand.
GAGTTGGCCACTGAAAAAGATGCAGAGTTAGCTGCTGCAGTCAACGAGCAAGAATACGAAAACAATGGACAGGGTATCGAGTGTGGATGTTGTTTTTCTGAATATCCTTTTGTTTGTACTCAATCCTTTGTCTCCGCCAACTACAGCTGATGCTTCAACAGGACCAGATGATTCAGTGTCCCGAAGCTCATCTTTTCTGCAAATCCTGCATGTCGTCGTATGCTTCTAACTTACTCGGCGAGCACAATCCAAATATCGTCTGTATGGACCAATCAGGTTGCAAGCTCCCTTTCCCCGAATCCGAACTCGGTCGATTTCTCTCCCTAAAACTCCTTGAACTGTATTATCGAGTCAAGCAGCGAAAAGAAATCGAGGCAGCTGGCTTGGAGAATCTCGAAGAGTGTCCGTTCTGCGAGTACAAGTGTGTCATTGAGAACGAGCTGGAGAGACTCTTTAGATGCGAAAATGCCGCATGTAACGCGATTACTTGTAGAGCGTGTAAGAAGCCGGTAAGTACGTTTTGCCTTTATTCTGCGGCTTGTATGCCCACAGTCAAGTTCTCGAACTGATTTAGGATTGACTTCTGTAGGATCATCTTCCAAAGACATGCAAAGGCAAGTTTTGACTTCTACAGTACATAGCCAGAGCTCATGCTGGATGCAGAAGTAGAAGAGGATAAACACTTAGATGCGCAACACATCATCGAGGAGGCCATGAGTATGCTCACTCCATTCCTGACCCATTCTATTCCAACATTCCCCAACAGCCCAGGCCCTCATGCGCAATTGTCCAAAATGCCAGAAATGTATGTTACCTCTTCAACCTAACGCACCATCCTCATCCATTATTCTCAGCGTTCATTAAGGAGATGGGTGTAAGTCTCGACGGCTCGATTTATCTGGATCCGCTCAGTATCTAGGCTCACATTCGATAATGCTACAGTGCAACAAGATGACATGTCCGAATTGTCATACTGTATCTTGTTACATCTGTCGGAAGATTATCGTTGGTTATGACCATTTCTCGAATGTAGGTGATCAATTCTCATTGTTTTGCGTGGCTACCTCGATGTCCCTCCACGTTCTCCCTATGAGTCGCGGGGATTTGACTGATAATCATCCGTTAGCCTCCTCCTTACAGTGGCAAGGTAGACAAGTTGAAATGTAACCTCTGGGATCCAGTCGAGCAACGACACGCAGAAGAAGTAAGTCGCACGAGTGGATTACTTCCCTCCCATTTCCTTCAGATAGCTCACGCACGCAAACCACCAGGTATCCGAAGCCGCGAAACGTGCCCTCGCCGAACTCCGCAAGTCCCGCCCAGATGTGGACGAGTCGAATCTCAAGGTCGACATCCCGGTGGCACAGGCACGACCATGTCCCGGGCCTGCGCAAGTGCATAATGGTGGTGCGGCTTGGCAGGCTATGTTGGGAGCTGGTGCTGCAAGGATGGATGCCTGGGGCGCAGACATAGGCAGGGGTGCAGGTATAGGCGGCATGGCTGCCGGCGTCGGGAACCCATTCATGTTTGGGGCAGGTCAGGCGCACCCGTTCGCACCCCAAGCACTCGGTGTGCCGCTTCGGCCCGGGTTGCTCCCGCCTGTGGCTGCGATCCCTGATCCCGTGCCAGCACCACTGGCACAATTGATGGCAGGGGGAGGTGGAGGGCGGCGACGCAAAGGTCGTTAAAGGTTCGGAGTGGTTCATCTTGGTTTCTTGCGGCGCGCGTCGGTTCTTTCTTTTCTTGGAGCAACAACGAAGACGACGATCGTCGGTGTATACTATATGAGATTGCAATACCCTACTCTTTCTAGCATATATCGATCTATGTTTGCACTACATTCATGTCTTGGTGGTACATAATGCATTTGATTGTGGATTCATTCCTTGCAGCAAGGTCTTCGTATGACGTATATAAAACGTCGAATGCACGATGATTTATTCTAAGAATCTACTAGTAGGCGAGGCAACGCTGTGATCTCGCCCACCAAAAACCGCCTCCGTTACATCTGGAAAGCACCTTCGAGACATACCCACGATCACCACGACGTTCCGCCCAACAACGAGCCCATCACGCACCAGAGATCCGATCACCCCGCGTGCGCGCCTCGGCCTCGACCGCGATCTCGAGCCAGACCTAGTTGGCACCTCCGACCGGCTTGATTAAAAAGTCATCCTTGGTCTTGTCCCCGCGCACAATCTGCCCAACGATCGCCTTGGCGACACGGAAATCAAGGAATGGGATGTACGGAATCCCAGCCTTGTCGCAGTGTTTCTTGAGATTGTCTTTTTCGTCTATCCCGGTGACTTTGACAAAGAGGATGTCGGCATGTTGTGCTGCGGACAAGTCTAAAAAGAAGGCGCAGAGGGCAGTGGGGTTGAGTAGGCAATGTGCAACGGAGAGTGTTGGTGAGACATGGATACGAAACAAATGGAGATCGAGACGTACCCGAGACACCATCACCAAAGAAGAACACGATCGGGCCACGACCGTCGTGTGTTTGTCTGTACTCCCGATAAGGTAAGATGGCTTGCGATTTGTCGTGACCGTATGCACTACCAAGGGGTGGGTTCCAGCACGTTCATATACGATTGGGCATGGTGTGTGCCAAAGGGAACACAGGGAACGAACAGAGGCCCGTACCTATCGGGATGGCGCCATGTGATGAACCATTTGCCCGTTGCATCGCGTCGGACGCCGTTTGAAACGATGGCAATGTCTTTGATAACATCCTTGTCGGAGCCTTTGGCAAGCTCCGTTAGGACAGCTCGGATGAGTTCGTCCATGCCGCTATGAAAGCATAACCGTATCAAAACACGTCATTGCGCAGCACTCTCCCGCCGACGTACGCGTGGGAAAGAGAGTGGGTAAAAACGATGAGTCATGAATCATACCTCGATACGATGGTAAACGGGATATCGCTCTCATCGCAAAACTTCTTGAAGTCGATAAACCCATCCGTAAAGTCAACAGGTCGGCGTCCATCGACAGCTGTGTGAAGAAAAAAAAAGTTTAAATGATCAATGGTAGAATCGCGACATGTTAAAGTCACGGTCTACACACCACGAGGCGTCGTGAGATACATCTTGCATCCTTCCAGCGAGTGCCCGTTGTCGGATACGCTCCCCAACATGAGCTCGAATGCATCCCTAGAGTCAAAGTTTACCACGACCGTGAGCGTGATGCAGAGGACAATGGGTGTGAGAGCAATTAAACGCGTATGCTGGTTGCGACCCGGATCCGCGGATCAGTGGACCCGCTCTCTCCTTGGTGGTGGCTTCCCGTGCCCAACCATATCAACCATAGCCGCCGTACACCACAATCGGATGGGGAATCCGAGGAATGAGACAACGTACTTGAATGATTTACCCTTCGTCTTTCCACTCTTGTCATACTCGAGAATCTCCATGTTAAGCGCGATCCGTTGGGACGCTCCCATCCCATAGTTGTCCGTGATGTCTGTAAAGAAATTTTATTTCTTCTCAGCGCGTAGGTTGTCCTCCAAGAATGGGCGTACAGTCGTTGGAGTCGCACGTCGTGATCGTGCCATCCCTGAAAATTTCAGGTTGCCTTGGTGTGCGAGCGTGAGGGTTCAAAATCGTACCAGTCGCTCAACACGACGAATTCCTTGTCAAAGTAAAAGGGTTGTGTCTGGAATTCACCCGACATCGTTTATGTTTCGTTTGGCCGCGGTGTAGGTCAAGAAACGAGTGTATGTGTGAGACCTTTGCTCACTGCTACTAGGGTGGTTTCACTCAGTGGGAAGATTTGTGGAGCCACTACGTTCGGGTGTCATGATCCCATCTTATCGCTCCAAAATCGTGACGCAAGCTAGGTAAAAAACGTCCACTTGTCAGCCAGCGTAGGTCTACAGATGGCAGGACTACCGAGCATTATTATGAATATAAAGGGAGAAGTAATAAGTTACTATGTGTAAACGCAAAAAATATGAGAGGTATTAATGGTGATGCTTCGATCGGCCGATGTTGATGAAACTCTTCAAACGGCAAAGTCTACGTCTACCAGTCCAATTCGGGAGGAAAGAATTTTGCAATCAGGTTCTCGTAGTATGGGCGTAACTCTTCGGCGTTAACGGGCTCGTCGCGTTTAGAGTAGAGATCGTACGGGTTGAATGCGCGTACAACCTCGAGCGCCTGGGAATCTTTAGCATTTGTCAGATGCATGTAAGCACCTTCCCGATGCCATCTGCCAACCGCACGTCAAGATAACGCCAAGAGGGACAGCTGTTACGCGACGTACGGGTAAAAGCTGTGATATCTGATCATCGCCAAGGCTTCCGCGGGAAGTGCGCACTGATCCTTGACTACGTGATAGAGGTACTGATGAGTCCGAGGAGACCCGTCAGATAGTGTTCTGTCGCTTAGTGATTATACTCACCTCGTCGTGTCCCCATGATATCATCACGTTGTCGAGCCCACAGTGAGGCTCGTAGATACCATATTTAGTTGAGTAGACCGCGTCATAGGTATCGGTATTCCCTGCGAACGTCTCTGGGTAGATGTTCTTGTCGGAGAACGCGCATCCAACCACGAACGTGTCCTGGGAAAACAAGATCAGCGCTGAGAATTTCCTTCGAAAGACCACTGGCTTGCCCCAACGACATCCCATTGGCCCTCGCTATCGAAGAAGTACAGGAGCTTGCCGAGATCATGGATAAGGCCAGTGACCTGCATCCATTCAGGCTTTCCGTCACATCGGATTGCTTCTGCTGTTTGGAGGAGATGTTCGATTTGAGACAGATCGGTCTGCAATATACGTGAGTGTGGACCACGATGCCTTCAAAGTTATACTTACGTCAGGATCAGAGTCATCCACAAGGGTATTGAGCATTTCCATGGCCTGCCAGATACCCATTCGGGCACGCTTTCTGCTCTTGAAATCAACGCGGGCCTTGATGTTGAACGCAACTGTTTGCTTCTCTATTTTAATTGTGAGATCATGATTACCTCATGGAGTCAAAGTACCCACCATGCTGCTCCTGATAAAATGCCTTGACGCGCTCACAAGCAGTGTCATATTGTCTGAACGAGTTCTTGTCCTTTGTTGCGACAAACTCTGACTCTTCATCCCAAACTTTGCCTTTGAGGACGTTCACTGGACCTGGAGGTAAGTGACGAAACATTGTGATCGCAATTTCGTCCAACCGTGATCAATGGCGTCGGAAACTTCGTCAAGGGCATTCCCTGAGCGATTCAAAGCTGGCATGGCGAAGTAGGTATGCCGAAGTGCGAGGGACTAGTGATGGATTGGTGGGAGTTGAATGGCAAACGGAGAACTCACTCAATGTTTTATACCTGAGACAGGATGGAACTAAAGCTCCTGGACCATATAACGCAAGTACAGATCCAATACCCGAATGTACGACATCAGGTGCGGAGCTTCACATTGCGAAGGAACTGCCTCAGCTCGCCAGATTGGGCGACCCTTTTTGGAAGCACTGACGACGTGTTATTGCCGTTTTCATAAGTCGACACCGTTCGTTCTCACTGGCAACAGGTCCAGGAAGCCAGGAGACCCTCCAGGTCTAAGATCTGATGGGGGCTTGTGATCATGACACTTGGCCGTTTTCGTGTCAAGTGGCTGAAGTCGATTCAGGCAAGTGTGGACCCCAGTGTCGCTTGTAGTTAGGTTCGGTGAGCGGTGTTTGCAAGGCAAGGATGAGGCGACCACGGCTCATTGAAATTACCGGTTGGCCCAGCTCACTTAATTAACGTGGCATCAAGGCTGTCGTCGATCGCCACATCTCCTTCCGAGGGCAAGCTGCAATGCTGGTGGGATCATAGGAAGTCTCCTTCGTGTGAACGACGACCAACGTTTTGATGAATAGGATGCTGGGAGGTTCCATGTGGAAAGCCTGCCAAATGTTACGTTGGTAACGTTGAAGCAAACTTTTAAACGTTCGATCGTACACACGTTGCACTGACGTTGCCAGATTCAAATTCCGCTCCCCACGTCGGAATGTTGAAATCATAATCGGCACGAGTCGTAGTTCATAGGGCCCCGTATGCATTTCGGCTTCCCCCCAAGCGGGAGTCCTGCCAAAACTTAGTAAGGCGGGTTTGGAGTACCGCAAGGTGAAATATAAGTGGGACCTGAACAAGGACAGCTGCCGGTGTGCCAACAGGTTAATTCAGGACCTAACTGTGTGGCCAGTGCCCACGCGGAATATTATATCTGATTAAGAATAGTGAGTGGTGGTAGTACTTATCTACATGTTATCTTGTGCTTGCTACGTGACCACGTGACCAATTGGCTGATATCCACTTGGCAAGTGATGTCGGAAATGGGGTCAGGGCAGGTTTCATATGGTTCAAGTGATGCGGCATACGTGACGGGTCATGTAATTACAGCTGACCTTTGTAGCGGACACGCGTGGAACCGTGGTAAGCCCCTGTTAGACAGCTCCAGGGCAGGAACCACCTCTCCGCACCTCAAGGCCGCGCAGCGCACATGGTCAGTGGCGCCGCCACCATTTTCTAACTGAACTAATTTTGAGTTCACTGATAATGAATCTAGTCTCTGCCACATTCACGAAGTACATGCAGATATGAAACCGGTCCTAAGCTGAGCAAATCCGAAAACTGATTCCAAAATGACTGACAGTGTCGGTTGTCGTTCAACCTTCAACTACGGGCATGTCGTGTTCTCACAGTCCTCGAGCAGTTAACAGGCAGCATTGTTCATCGTCTCACTTGTTGGAGACTGGCCAGTTGTCAAAACCAAGGTCGACGCCTTGCCTAATTTTAGCTTGACCTGTGTTTTCGAAGGGAACGTCACTCACCCCAGAGAGGCATGATCAATCGCTTCTGCTTTCCACTGGCTGCCACACCATCAAGCATGGCCACGTCACTGGCGGTTAGTCTGTTATATGCAGCGAGAGCTCCTGTGAGATTTGCTTCGATCCGGGCCGGGGTGACCGACTTCGGGAGCACGACAACGTCCTTTACAACTATGAACAGTCACATTTGTGGTCATGACGTAAGGATGATCAGATGAAATCTTACGGAGATAGCCTAACAGAACATCAGCTGTCTGCAAGCCATACTTAAGCGCAATCTCCGTGGCCACTTCGTCAGTAAACAGGGGTGAGTTTGTTGAGCCGAGAGGAGAGTATGCCTGAGGAACAATCATCTTGGATTTCAAGTAGTCCAAAAGTTTCAATTGAGGGTTGTAGAGATGAAGCTCCAGCTGATCAAACAATGAGTGTTGTAGGAATCAAGGAGGTGACAACAAACCTGATCAACAGCAGGGATGATTTCCGCGATTGGAAGAATTTTCTCAAGCATCGTCTGCGAGAAGTTTGATGCTCCAATGGACCTCACCTTACCTGTGAAATTGTTCAGAGGATTCTACGCGCTCGCACCCATCCAGCCTTCGTGCCTCACCTTTCTTGACCAGTGCCTCCATATCCTTCCAGGTTTCTCTCAGATCCCTTGACTCGTCTACGTCACGATTCCCATTGGGACGCATTGGGAACACTGGGTGGTTTCCATTCGGATTTAGTGCCACTGGCCAGTGGATGAGGTATACTAGCAAGGATGTGAACGGCGTCGTCACCAGATGTCAACAAGGACAGGAACTGGGCATACGGTCGAGGTAATCTGTCCCGAGATTAGCGAGTGTCTGATCGAGGCATTCCTCTACTCGTGTATGGTAAGTGCACCATAGTTTACTGGTGATCTACGGTGCAACGTTGGTAAGTAAAAAAACTGTGTAGGCGAGATCTGGATTGTTACACACGTAGACTTGTTCTCTGGGAACACCAGATGCTTTCAAACCTTGGCTAACCTCCTTCTCATTTCCGTACGCCCTGTACCATCGAGATCATGAACAATCAGGCAAGGTCGTCCGGAGACCATACGTAACACACCAAGCGCAGTCAAGGTGTCGATACCCGGCTCTAAGTGCCGTTTCGACAGCGCGGGCAACCTCGTTGGGTTTGGATTGCCATGTTCCTATGATTGCACAGAATTCAAAACACAAGTTGCCTCGTCATTGCAATTTAGGCTCACCAAGACCCACAGCTGGGATGGACTGCCCGTCGTTCAGCTTGATGAGATGAGAGTGCATGAGTGGGAAGTGCTCGAAAGGGTGCGCGGGACCCTCCCTCGTCGTTTTTTACTTCTCAGATATCGACGGACCGGACGGACCGAACTGACAATCAGGTGTCATCCGGGACATCTTAAAGAGTATTGGTGTCCAGATATCTTCATACCCCGGTGGTGACTGCCTCAGGATTTGCATGAGCATGAGCATCACCACTGAACACATCGTCAGTACTTCTTTTTTTTGCTGCGAGCTTGCTCGCTGGATTTAATGGATATTCGCACCTTGTGTGAACGGAATCTAAGGTCGCCGACGACTTGTAATAATGGAATGAGAAGGATGTTGGGATTTGTTTGCTACTACTCTGTTGCATTCAAGGCTCTGCCAATTGGGCGTTTTGCTTCGTCAGTGATTCGGACCGGTTATCCACTGGTTCCAATGTACTGGTCAAAAAGTTCAGCGTGTACAGGACAAAATGAAAATCCCCCCTAGTACTTAATGGAAGGCGGACTTGGAGTCACCATGACAGCGGACCCCGGAGTATAGGCTGCTGAAGCTTGACGCGTGACGCTTGACTACTACAACATGTTACCGGTCACCGACTATCACATTCCGTCTCTCTCTATCCCTTCTGTTTACTTAGCAGGTAGTGGAAAGTACTACACCAACAAGTTGCGGTTATCACGCGAGACATTGGTCTGCCATTTCTTTCCCCCTCGTATGCGCTTAGGAGCTGTCTTACTCGGCCTTTTTGGCAAATTTGAACGGTGCAGTTAGCTGAGCGTCCGTTTTGTCGCCAAAGTGACCTAGTAGTACATCTTCCAACAAATTCTCATGAATTACTTGCGCAGTAAATTTTTGATGATTGGCCGGAAGGCCAAGACGCCGGGACAGCGATTCTCATTTCGAACTCGCACGGACCAGTCAGGCAATCCTTTCTGAGTAATTATCATCTTTTCTGGCTCCTAGCTTCAAGACCATATCTCACCACCGATAAAACGCCAGTCGCACGATGGACTTAGAAGAGTTCGAGGTTGATCATCGTGGTCCTGACACAACCAAGAAGGGCGCATCCAACCCGTTATCGATCCCAGATGCTTTGAAGTCGATCAACGTTGCATGGCACGCTGCCAGCAGGCGAGCCAGGTGGATGGATCTGCTTGGTGACTATGCTGGAACCGAGCCATTCATCATCGATGGTGGAGTACTGTTGCAAGTCCACGTTTATTTCGCTAATCTACCTGTTTTCTCTGCAGGACATTCACTGATCCAGTTGATTATGGATGATCCACTGCTGGCATTGGGGAAATCAGGCGGTGAGCACTCGCATTGCATTACCTCGTAAAAGATTCGTGCATGACTGGAATCAGACCCGTCCTTCCAGGTCCTGCATGCTTTCCACACACTAGAACGTACGCTGGACGAGTTTATCAAGCGTTCGGCTGTGTTTGACGTTGTATTTTGGGATGGTGAGCTCGTTCTATACACTTACATGGCCACTATTCTGATGGCTAGCAGAAAGCCGACATGTTACATTGCGGACAGGCGTGGGCGACTTCGAGGAAGCATCCAGGTCTCTTGCTCGCAAACTTCTATTCAACCACTTGCTCAAGATCCGCCAAGTGTCTGTGTACGTCTTTACTGGTCTTTCCGATCCAAAATGGCGTGAATATCAGTTCTTGCGAAAAGTAAGTTCACAAAAGCTACTGATCTTCATCCTGCTCACAACCGCTTAGCCTATGTTCGCCCTGGTCAATGATGGCGGAACAGAGCAGGATAAGATAGACCATTTTGCCGCTCGGCGGTTGCTTTGCCACCGTGTCTTTTTATGTGATCTTCTAACGAGCGGGTTGGCGCTCGCCCTCTTGGCTGGTTCCGAGTTCCGTGACTCGAAGGTCAGCATCCTCGCGTGGATCTCTCTTGGATGAAAGTTATAACTATTCCGCTAAACAGGTGCTTTCATTTGTCTACGAGTCGAAAGCACGCCGAGCAAACGATTTCATCCCCATTCCCGTTCGCGCTGCATGCTCTACAGCTACTCATACTCTCAATAAGAAGGCAGGAAATGTTGCTCTCGTTCCATCACCCACATCAATTGAACCTGTCCCGGCACCAAGAGCAGTTGCAATGGAGGACGTTGTTCTAACGGTAGCATCCCTGACACGAATCTCTGGCACTCGAGACAAAGCTCTCTTTTTTGCATTTCTCGTTCATCTGGTGCTACTACCTCTCCTTTCGACGCAAGATCGGGCCAGAAATTTGGAGCCTATGGAGGCTGAATTCAAAGACCATCTTGCATCGGATTTCCTCCCCGACATCTTCCGCGCTATGGAGGTGGCCATCACATCCTTGGATACAACTATTGATGTTGATGCGAGGGTGTTCATCGCGCTCGTTCGATTCTTGGCAGAGAACAGTACCCTCTCTCTGCAAGATATATTGGGAAATAAAGTCAACAATGTCGTGCAGGACAAACTGGCTCCATTCTCTATTCCAATCTCAACATTTTCGCAATTTGCCGCAGAATTCCTTCCGTCGCCAACGCTTGCCTTGCCAGATACAGAGGATAAGCTCGGATTGCTCCCCTTCAGCAACAAGATTTTCGACGACGAACTTGCGCCTATTCGCAGTCTCAGTGACCGTGATGATACGGCAGCCCACCAAGTTGATGAAGCTGAAAAGGACGAGGGAGTGGGGAGCAACGAAGGGTCCGATGCCGATGAATGGGACATCAGTAGTGAAGAAGAGGAAGCAGAGACAAACACAGCTAAATACTCAACCGAAGTATCCAGAAAAGGTTATTTCGATGATGGCACGCTGTTCAACGACACCCGACATTGGCACAACCACAGACAGCCTCTCTTACCAAAGCACCTTGCAGGCGAGGCACCTCCAAACATAACGGAGTGGCAACGGAGGAAGAAGCTTCGGGCTGACCAACGGTTCATGAAGACGTTGCATGACCAGGCTGCGACCCTGACGGGTGCTTCGGGTGCGGCGCTACATCAGATTAAGATACCGCCAGTCAGCGCGGCGTCCAATCGCCACTCATCCAAGGTCACGACATTTCACATAGACGCTCGACCTGCCCATTATTAACTCAGACACACAGTTACAGAAGCAGAGTCACACACGTCCCACTGCTTCCAAAGCTACACCAAAGCAATCTAAAGCTGATGCTATTCGGGAACAAAATATGGCCCAAAAGGCCCAAAAGCAACTCACCGAGTCGATTGCATGGTTGACTGAGTGTTTCCGTGATCTAGACTCTGAGACATCGCTGTCGTCTCTGGAAAAGTCATTCTCAGATTTGAAACGTAATCCAAGATCCAACGAACCCTTCGTTGCGACCGAGTTGGCACTGTATCGTCTCCATCGCTGGTTCCAGCATTGGATCTTGGATCCGGGACGTGAGTCAGCCGCAGTCCGCGACAAACATGCTGTCACGGTGCTTCGCACGATCAAGGACATCCACGCCAACTATTCGACGAGTGATATCCGCAAATGTATTCAAGACATTCTGAACGCCCTCGGCTTCCCTGCATACACAGATATGCTCACAATCGCTTCAACGACGCAGGAAGACCGTCCCCTTTCTTTCAAATTTGTCAAGTTGGTAAAGTCAAAAACGAAAGAACCGTTGTACGCGTTCATGGACATTAAGGAACATCCAATCGAATGGCAGTTGCGAGTTTTCGGCGAGTACATGGATCGGAGTATGGACAGCCAAGTCGATCCGCGGGTTTCATTCAAACCTGATGCATGGCAGAGACAAGTTCTGGATGCAATTGATGAAAATAGTTCCCTCCTTGTTGTTGGTGAGTGATTCTTCGGGTCTGAAGTTGGATGGGGTATATTGATTTCTATGTCCCAGCCCCGACTAGCGCGGGTAAAACATTCATATCGTATTATGCAATGGAAAAGGTTCTTAGAGGGTCGGATGAAGGCGTTATTGTTTATGTCGCCCCCACGAAAGCACTCGTTTCCCAGGTCGCTGCTGAGATATACGCCAGGTTCAGCAAGGACCTGAAGGGCCGTAAGTAGTTCTCTTTATTCTTGTTGAAGGATTGGTTTCACAGAGATGCGTCACTATATGTAGGGAGTTGCTGGGCTATACACACGCGTGATTATCGTATCCACGATTCTCAAAACTGCCAGATCCTCGTCACGGTTCCGGAGATGCTCGCTATTATGATGCTTTCGCCACCCTTGGCGAAGGTATGGGCTCCCCGCGTGAAATAGTAGGTCGATGTCGGTCGTTTCTTTACGAGGTATTCACGAATTCTGCAGTATCATTCTGGACGAAATACATACAATTGGTCAGCAAGAGGGCGGGTCGGTATGGGAGCAAATCCTTTTGCTTGCTCCTTGTCCCATCATGTTAGATTTTGCCTTTTTTTTCTCACCATGCTCGGTTTAAATTTACCTGATTTCATATAGTGGCCTGTCTGCGACGGTGGGTGCACCCGAAGAATTCAACACTTGGCTTGAAGCTGTTCAAAAAGCTGGCAGTTTCCAGCACACCTTTATCAGCCACCCTCACCGATATTCCCATCTCCGCAAGTTCTTTTACAACATCCACGACAAACCGAGTAGTACATTTGACTCGATCGCCACATACAAATCCTCCGGGCGCATGCGGTACCTCCATCCAATCGCCATGCTCACCTTCGGACCTAGGTCTATCCCATCCGATCTGGCATTGGAGGCTGCGGACACGTTGACATTGTATCGTGCGCTTGTAGCGCATGGCGACTTACCGCCCTCTGTGTTGGACCCATTGGACCCATTGAAGTTCTTCCCCTCTGACAGACTCTTGCAACAAAAAGACGTGATCGAATATGACGCGGCGCTCAAAGAATGTCTTGCACCCATGGTAGCCCAGTTTGATCCACGTAACACAGCAGCCCCATTGTACAAGGTTATAGCAAGCCTAGAGGACGACATGCTGAGTCGGGTACCCACCAAGTTGATCAACACCCAGCCCGAGCGCGCAAGTTTTAGAGAAAACTTGATTCATCTCGTTTGTGACCTCCATGTCCAAGGCGATCTGGTAAGCTGCGCATGCTCGGGATGTGTAACAGACCTTCTCAGCCCAGCTCTCCCCTAAACCAGCCAGCGATATTTTTCAACTTTGATCGCACTGACTGCGAGATCATGGCCGTGACCCTTCATCGCGCGTTAGTTGCTAAAGAAAAAGATTGGCGCGCCTCGAATGTGGGATGGCAACGCAAATTAGCGCAATACGAAGAATGGTTATCGAGGGCAAAAGATCGTGAGCGGGCAGCTGCCAGAGCGGCGAAAAACAGGGTAGATCCGGACGACAAGACAGAGACGGTGGGGTGGCAGGCGGCCTTTGATCCCAAGGCGCCACTTCCCCAGTTTTCGTTTGCGGGTCAGCATACGTCGTATACGGAAAGTATGCTCCTGCAGGAGCTAGGGGAGTTGGCGCGGTGGACATCAACACCCAAGTGGGCGCTGTTTTGCTTGCGACGGGGGATTGCAGTGCATCATTCCGGAATGAACAAGCGCTACAGGACTGTCGTCGAAAGGTGGGCAAAGTCATCTGGTTTGCGCTTCTGGATCACTGAATTCGTCTGGCAGTCTCTTTCGTCAGGGATTCGTTCGTGTTATATTTGCAACAGGTCACTCACTCCTTGAACGTGGCCTCGAATGTAAAGTCTAATGGAGAATTTCACAGGCACGCTCGCACTCGGTATTAATGCGCCAACGAAGACATCTGTCTTTTGCGGCGATTCGCCATACCTGACAGCCCTCATGGTAGGTTTAATTAGTAATGTTCGTGAGGTAATATTGAATGTCGTCATCAGTACCGACAATGCGCTGGTCGTGCTGGGAGACGTGGATATGATCTTCTCGGCAAGGTCGTGTTCTATGGTCTCCCCATGGATCGAGTGCAACGCTTGTCCTTGTCCAAGCTCCCATCCCTCGGTGCCAACTTCCCAGTGACGTCTACACTCGTTCTTCGCCTCTTCAACCTTCTTGAGGGTTCGGGGCACGCACCCGCCGCCGTAAACGCCGTTCAGCGCTTGTTCCGCCTTCCTCAAGTCAGCTTCGGTTCCGAGGAGGGAAAACACCAACTCCTACACCACCTTAGATTCAGTATCGATTACCTCCGGCGTGCGCGCCTGTTGGACGAACATGGTCGCCCGTTCAACTTATTTGGGATTGCATCTCAGTTATACTACACCGAGCCTAGCAACTTTGCGCTGGTCACATTGCTCAGTCAGGGCGTCTTTCATCGGATCTGCGCGCAGCCCAGTCTCATCAAAGCAAAGCAAGATTTCATTCTACTCATGAGCCACCTGTTTGGAAGACGGTATCTGCCTGGATCGTATCTCAAGGACGAGAATACAGCTGAGATCATCAAGACGTCGGCGTCGAAGGTGATTTTACCTCCGTTGTCGGACGACGCATGGGGGGTACTCGCAGCGCACGAAGAGGAGATTCTTCGCATCTTTACGAGCTATGCGCTCACATACGGCTCAGAGTGCAGTGCTGAACTAGGACCCGACACTCACCTTCCGCTGAGTGGTACGGAATTCGGTGGGACACCCACATTCAATACGACGACGCGGTTTGGCACGTGGTTGCAGGATACGGCGCTAAGAGTCGTGGCGCGGTCGCTGTTTGTCGCGAATTCGGGGCATAACGATCGATTTGCGAGCGTGACGGATTTGGCGAAGACGGCGAGGAGGGGCCTAAGCCTGAACGAACACGCTATTCCGTCGTTCGGACCCATCTTTGCGACAGCTGCAGGGAGCGAGTCCCTCGGGGATGGGGAGGAAGGTAGCGACCGACGTTCAGGACACCCTCACCCCAAGCCCAATACACCCGGTTTTGCCCTCAACGCATACATTCTCGACTTCTACACTCACGGCCAAGTCCAGCCGCTGAGCGTGGCCAACGCGATTCGACGCGGCGACGTCTGGTTCGTGTTGCAAGAGTTTGATTTGACGTTGAAGACGGTCAGGGGTGTATTGGAGCAGTTGATCGTGAGGAAGCGAGAAGGGGTGGATGTGAGGGAGGGGTCGGATACGGGCGAAATCGAGGGTGAAAGCAGGTCGGAGGATTTGGATAGTGGGTTCATCGGTGTGGAGGATCCGACGGAAAAAGACGAGGATGGGGATAACGAGGGATGGAAACAGGCGGCGCAAGCGGGAAGTGGGGTGGGTCGCGTCAAACCCAATTGGGCAGCGGAGAGCGATTGGAGAGTTCTCGAAGTGGTGCGTCAAGCTACGGAAGAGTTTGATGAAAAGTTTAGAGCGATGTGGGCCTGAAGAATTGGTCACGGTTATCGAAAGTCTGCCATGCATGTAGTCGATGTTTCTGTGGCATGTATGTTCATTGTTGTACGAGTAAGTAGGCACATGCCACTGCCTGTTCGGAAGCGACTTGGATGGAAAAACGGTCTTAGGCATTCTGATCCAATAATAATGGGACACCGACAGATCGACCGGGACACAATCTTCATTTTGTACGTTACAAATAAAACAGCTATCGATTCGTGAACAGCGTGGTAGGAGTTCGGACAAGCGGTTTACAAGATAATAACTAGACTGTCTTGAAGTAGCTGTAAGTTTGAGCACTACATCATTGAGTGACTGCGAGAAAAAGAGAACGGGACAGTAAAGTAACAACGACGTACGGGAAGAAAAAGGCGCATTGACGAAAGTCCATGCCCGCATCACAATATCTCCACGACTCTAGTCTGGATATCCCCGACAGACTTGATCAGGCGCTCAAGGCCTGGTACAACAATCTCACGCTCGGCAGCGACGCGCTTGAACTCTCCGCTGCGTTCTTGCTGGAGCAACAGCGCATGGAACGGCTGTTGTAGACGAGCAACCAGCCGCAGAGCCCGAGTGTAGTCGTCCATTGTGGTGGCGGGTCGAGAAGGCATTGGTGAGCGACGTGCAAAACTGATCACTCCCTCCGGATCAGAATCATATCCGTCATCGACTGTGCTTGCCCAATGGGACTCATCAAGTGGATCGAGAAGGTCACGAATCCATGGATGTACAAAGATGATCCTGCCTGATTCATTCGGCGAGAGCTTGTCCGAGGTCTGGAATTCTACATCGCCAATCCCAGACACCCGAGCGCGGTACCGGGTCTCTTGATCGCGGCCAAAGTCTTGTACAATGAGCTTTTTGACTGAGAAGATGATGCATGGGAGGTATAGCCGGCGGGTGGCGAAGCGGGCTGAAGGTAGATGGGTGACCCGCTTGTGGATTTGTATGGCATCTGTCTCAGAAGATAGTGCGTTCCTTAATGCTTCGACACGCTCGCCCATTTCTGCGTCGTTGATGGAAAGCGAAGCACGAGGTGGTTGACTGTAAACTGCGAGGGAGCCGGGAAGGCAAGTGTTGTATGACGAAGACTTGCCAGCCCAGTCCAGCACTGTCACTTCGCCCGAGCGAGCTACAATCTCTTCCAGCAGGTGACCCACTGCGGCATCTCCTTCTCCGTAGCGTGGTACAATGTCGCTCTTGAAAAGACCAATCAGCGAGTACGCCATATCTTCTTCCACAGTCGCATTGCGTGTCGAGGCGACTCGTAGTTTCTCTCGGATGCTGAGCTGGTCGGGGTTGAAAGCAATGATGGTTTCGCGAGCTATCCCGATAGCATCCGCGAGCTCTTGCATGATTTCCGGTGACTCCTTGTGGTTGAGTCGGGTGTCATCGAGGTATGGTTTCCAATTACGATCGTAGAACCGGATTACCTTTGCTGCGAGAAGTTCTTGTGCGGTCCACGCCCGCGTCATCCAGATACTGTCCCTAAGATCGCCAAGGCTTGACGGAGATGGTGCAGTCGCGAGAAGAGCGTACGTGGCGGCAGATGCTTCATACCATTTGTACATCATTATCAGCGACTTGCTCAACACCGTGCCGATCGTCTTGTCGATGCAACAGGTGTCGCTCCAAGCCCAGCGATATCCGTCGCTACGAACCACCTCACAGAACTTTTGCAACTTCTCGTTCAGGGGCGACGAATCCAGTACCCAGACTGTGCCGGCCGATTTAACGTCTTGTAATGAAGGCTCCCTCCCTTGCCAAACGTGTGAAAGCGTCACATATTGAAAGTATTCTTCAACCACATGCTGGATGCGCCCATTATCCAACTCTTCCGTCAAAGAAGAAAGTAGTTCATTGAACTTCGGTTCCGACTTGAATGCAAGCGCTCGTTCCGGTTCATCGCACAGACGACCACTCTTGACGTCAATTAGCACGAGTGGTGATATCTTGAAGACCTCACGGACGACGTTGTCGATGGCCGTCACCGAGTGAGCGGGTGGAATGTATTTCTTGGCTAGTTCTACGCAATATAAGTCAGGTGTTTTCACGCCGATAAAGCGACACTGACGACGGGCATCGTGATCGGGAGACTCCTCAATGAGGGAAAGCATGCGTTTGAACGCGACAACTGCTTCATCGTAGCGCTGGAGACCATGCAGTGCCGCGTGTCTCCTCTTGTGACCCCACGGACTCAGAGGGTCTTTTGTGATTGCCTGAGCCAGCGAATTTCAGGGTCATTAAACACAAAACCGGAAAAAAAGGTGTACCTCATCTGCATCTTGTAGCGCATCATCCCATAGCCCTAGCGTTGCCCGAGCTTTGCTTCGTTTGACAAGCAGACCCGCGGGGTTTAACGGATTCAGGGACAATGCAGCAGAGTATCGTATGATTGCCTCAGTCGGATCCTTGGAGACAACCGCATCTCCATCTTCTAACGGTTTAATACATTCTTGGAGTTGCGTCTGAATTGCGTGATCGAGTTTGTCGAAATCCCAGTCAAAGATCTTTGGAATGCAGTCGGTGAATGTGTCGAGGAGCTCAAGCAGGGTATCTTACAAGCGAGATTACTTCCAAGTGAGGACCAAATTGGAGTGGGATGGCTTTCCGCGCACGCCCAAGTAATTCCATCGCTCGCTTGTTGTCACCATTTTTCGACAACATGCTTCCAAGTAGGAGGAGCATTTGAGCCTAATAATAACTTGTCAGCCTTGCTTACAAGTAACGCCAGCGTTCGCGTACTTGCACAGCGATACACAATGGACGGTCATCCACTATATCAATTAAATCGTCTACGCGAGAGATAGCAGTGTAAGGTTTTCCGCATACGAACAAGATGATCGCCTGATCAATACAAAGGATCAATACAGACAGTGATGATGACAACCAATGAATACCTTGATCAATAAGAGGAAATTGTTCTCGGTCGCGAGACCATTAGTAAACACCAGGTCAAACACACGCATGGCCGACTCGTAGTCTCCGCTGCCGACATAGGTCAAGGCATTTGCAATATGGCCGATGACGGATCGTTGTGTTTCGATGGACTGGGCGTGCGAAGGTCAACAAAAGATGATACAAGCAGATGACACGAAAGCACCTTCTTGGCGTCAACCAGTGCCGTCTCCCACTGTTTCAAACGGGACCGGACAAGAGAGCGGTGAGCGAGTGCGCGTGCATGGTGAAGAGGATTCGATGGATGTACAATTTCTTCTGTCAAAAGTTCTTCGACACGGGTCACGTTGCCCTGCGTCCAGGATCTCAATACCGTATCGTTGATACACATGAGCGGCAACTGCGACGCTGTGGAGGAGAGTGAAAGGATCAGTACAAATAAGCAACTGGTGTGGTCACAACTCACAATATGAGGGGAAAAATAGAAAAGACCACCAGGGATCAGCTTCGCTAACACTGCCAAAGTATTTGCTTACTTTTACTGGGAAGTATGAGTCTGGAAGAACGCCGCGAAGACCGCGAAATGTGATGTTCCCATTTTCTTCACCGGTTGCGATGCAGTCGTAGTCGGTGGAGAGCGCAATGGACCAAACTACGCTTGGGAGCTTGATGGCAGCTCCGATTTCCTTGTGCGTGACAGCGTCCCAAAACGATAGGGTATTATGCGAAGAAATGACGATAAATTTTCCATTGTGTGCTAGGACGATGGAAGTGGGTTGTCCTTTACCAGGAACGCTCCATTTGGTGAGCAAGGACCCCGAAGAACCCGAAGAAGTGTCGAAACACTTGCTTTCACCATACGAGACAGCAAGAAGCTGCTGACCGTCAAGCGACCAAGCGAGCGGTGATGAAACGATTGCTTTGGCAGGGAATGGGATGTCCAACAGTCTCTGGCCGTTGTCGCTGTTGTAGATGCGGATCGACTTTGCATCCGGGCTTTCGGCCGAAACGGTGGCGATGCGGTCGTCATTTGGAGAGAACTGCACTGCCACAACCCAACCATCGTGCTGCAGCGGCCCCATAAGCCGCTCGCCTGTGGCCATGTTGTAGATGAACACCAGCTTGTCAGACCCACCAGTCGCAAACTTGGACGAATCTGAGGAGATGTGGACCGAGAGCACCGAGTCTGTGTGTCCGTGAACATCCAGGGCCTTCTCTTGGGTCCGCACATCCCACACTCCTACCCGCGCCTTTCCATCGTTGCTGTCCGGAAACTTGAGCCCACATACCAGCCGTTTGTGATCAGGCGAAACAGCCACAGCGTATATCTTTGCCCCATTAGCTCGAATGGGTTCGCCAACCTCATGCCCGTCGTCTACTTGCCATCGCCGAAGCTTCCCCTCAACTCCGCCGCTCAATACCTGCTTGCCATTGTCTGCGAAGGCGATTGAGTATATTCTGTGCTGATTGTTAGCTATGATTATCCCTGGGCCACCTGGAGGTTGGGAGATGGTTGTTATAATCACTCGCCAATGAGTAGCGCATACCTTGCCCAGTCGACTGCATGGCTGTCTACAGCACGTCGTAAGGCGGCTCAGGAAGGACAGTTGGAGTACAGTATCAAGGGGTGGAACCGAGGGAGCGAGCCTTTCAAGGCACGTATAATAATGCTCATATGCCTCGTTATAGGTTTTTATCGATAAGGATCAGCTGTCATTCATTCCCTGGGCGCGCCGCCGCGATTGCGTGTCCCATGATTGTACCTAGGTCCCTCCGATATATCTTCCCACACTGCCTGCGTCATACAGCTCTGCCAGTATTTTTCTACCCTGCGCGACGCAGGAAGAAAGAACTAAGCTTATTGGTCATGATACCCGCCTTCCGCTGGGCGGTACCAAGCTTAGGGTCGTATATATCATTCCGTGGTTCGGAACATGGTTGTGGATCAGCAACACCGTCCGTCATCATGTGCGTTGTGATGAAATCACTGGACGGCGAGCTTCTGAAGCAAGCCTCACTGCAATGTACGGCCCAGTTTGGTAAAATCCAATCGTGACGGACGGTATAAAATACTATGGGTAGCTATTCATTCATTTGAACAGCATGGTGATGAACAGATAGCGATCAGATCGTGAAGAAGCTATAAGTTGGGACTACATCATTGAGTGGGCAGACAGGGACGCGACAACGATAGGAAGACGCGACCCTAAAGTGACGACGACATACAGTTAGAGAAGCGCAGGTCATGGAAGCCCACACCCACATCACAAAATCTCAACAACTCGAGTACAACTTCCCGGCGAAGTTGATCCGGAGTTCATAAGCTGGAACACCCCCACACAGCGAGTAAACAAGTCCACAATTTATCGATGACACGACGAGCTTCAAGTCGATGCTTGCGCTGCGAGAGGAACCAACAAAAGGAAACTAGCGATAATGCAGATACGTCGATAATTATCCCTGCAGTAACCATCCAGTGCTGCAATGAATTCCTAGACTGACTCGTACCGGTCGGGCTTGGTGCATTGTTACCCGTACTGTTAAAATCAGTAGTCGGGTTTGGTGCTGATATACAACCAGTGGTTGCTATCAGAAGCGCCGCACGAGCACAACACTACTGGAACACGTTCAATAGCGAAAATACTCCTGGGCCAGTATATGTGGTTGAACTCACCACGGAACTCATTGGTGGCATTACGACAATACCGTTGGAGCAAGCCATAGAATGGCAGCAAAAACCAGTTCGAAAAAAGTGAAGCTACCAATGTAATAAAACATTGCGGATACGAAATACCAGCTGTACGTTATAGAGTTCCGAGGCAAAGTGGACGATGCTTCGCTGAGAGTTGTAGTGAATATGTAAATCTTGTATGCGAGGTCCTTGGTGGAATATAAGCTATTGCTTAATGCTGCCTGCACCTCCTACTTAAAGAAACAATCCGAGAATGAGTGTCTCGGTTATACCGGAATGTGTCTATCTCTTACCTGTCGCTGCTGAGAATAGGGACTACAACCCCACGTATGCAAGGTGACTGGTCCTGTGAACGTGAGACGTCCACACACCCCATCAAAGAGAAGAATATAAGTGCCATTCGGCAAGAGTTGGATTGTGGAAGTCACATCATAAGAAATATATTCTCCCCAATAATTCTTCGCTGGATTGCTGGATTCTGGCCCAAACGGTGAATATCACGCTTACGCTGGTTAACAGACCGGTTATGAAGAGGCCGTTTGCTGAGTAAAATAACACCACCTGCCGTCTGCGAGAATCTCGCGCAAAGGCAACGCTTACGCATCTGGGCAAATGTCTCGTAATTCGGATGAATCGAACACCCGGGAATTTGATTGTGTACTTATCGAGAGCGCGTACATGCTATGAGGACTAGCGCCTGGAAGCGGTGTTGCTCAGCGGTCACGCCCTGATCCAGGGCTCAGCGCTCATGTTCAACCACCGGATGGTGCCGTACTGCCTGGGTGCAATGCCTGTTGAGCAAGATCGTTGAGCTCTCTACGACGTACCTGAAAAGATCGTTATCAGTACAACTTTGGTGGGCAAGCGCAACTTTACTGGTTGTGTGGCTTCCCCTCTTGAACCTCCGAGTGGTAGTATCTGGGAGCTTTTAGAAGAACCACAGGAGAGTCAAGATACGTAACGAAAGTTTCTGTCGGTGAAAATAGTCCTTGTAATGCTCACCTGACTGCATGCATGTGATCATTGCGGCCAGCTCCGTTGGTACAGTCATGTCCGAGTCGTGCAGAGTTTCAAGCTAAAGTTGCGCCTGTCAGCAAGTTCTTGGGCGCCTTACATAAGCAACAACTTAGTCTCAGCGGACAACTGAGCGCGTTGCGGCTAGGCGAGAAACGAGCATAGCCACAACGCATGATCTTCGGACCAGCGGGCGAAGTAGCTCTCACGCTTCTTGCTTCCGAGCCCTTCACCCAGGCTCTGTCGCTTGTCCACGGCTCAGTCGAGAGCTTCATTGCTGCTCTCCTCGCTGCTCAGCCCTCCTTCCTCAGTCATTCCTTACAGCCATTCCCTTCCTTTCACCATTTCCCTTCCTCTTTTTTCTTCTGCTCGAGTCCTCCTGTAGTCACCCAGCATGGACCAAGAAAACCCCATGCCTGACTTCGCAGACAAAGAGGCAGGCCCACTGCATGAGGCGCTCGGCTTAGCCTTTGGGTGGGATGAAGAACAAGCCATCCAGCATCTGGAAGCCACCTGGTGTAACAATCAGGATAGGCCTGAACCTTGAGACCCACCTCCAGGATGTGACCAAGGTCCTCTGCAAGGTGGGCCCCCAAGGTTGCAGCATGATGAACCAGAGGTGCAGCTGGAGCAGCTGGAACCTCCTCAGGAGAAGAAAAAGCCCACCATTGCTGACTTCGAGAAAGATGAACCCATGCCAAATGCAATTGTGTCGAGGCCATCCAAATTTGCCCTCCAGAAGATTGCTGCCTTTGAATACATTGAATTGTGGTATTTCACAAAGGAAGGCTGCTTTGAGGCCACCAAACAGTCATGCTCACAGGCAGATGATGCTTTTGGCATCCTTGCAGTAACTGAAGTCCTCATGCTCTGCCCTGTTGCCTCTGTCAAGGCGTCCAGGAACGCCAAGGCAGACCATGAGCTTTCCCTCATGGAGATCCTTTAAGCATGAACCTCCTTCCTTGAACATTTGAAGGAAGCTGGTTGGCCAAATAAACACATTTTGGCCTTATTCACTTTCTTCTGGATGCTTGAATTACATCTGTTCTGTCTCTCCATGTGGTGTGGAGACCACATCCTGGCCATATATGCTGCCAAGGTCAGACAGCACTGGCACAACAGGTTGAAGCTCGGGGGAGCTTTCAACATTGCCAACATAAATGACGCCCTGCTCCAACAAATTGCCATGGAAGTTAACAATGAAGCACTCAGCAAGGTTAGTACCTCACCTTCAAGACATTCCCTTTACTCACAAGTTTTCTATTCACATTTCCTTCCATTCCCATTCCAGGGTTATTGGATTCACTCATGGATGCCTCTTGTCATGCTTGTCTGCACAGGTCGAGAGCTTCATGACCTTACAGGCATCCTCACCTAATGCCAGTTGGCAAGCACGATGTGCTCACAATCTGCAGGCTGATCCTGTTTGGAAGCGACGCCACAACTCTCGCTCTCTTTCCCCTCCGCCGTGGTTTTGCAGCTCTAACAGGATGAGCAGAGACTCCAACTGTTCTCCCACAGACTCGAAGCCCCATCAGAGACGCTTGTCCCGAGACAGCCAGTGCACCAAATCAGCATGCCCATTATGTCTTGGCCGTCACCCACACGACATCAACCGTTGCTCCATTGAACATCTATGGGACAGAACACCAGCATATGCTAGGCGCTCCCCAGAGGGCCACTTATTGACCCTGCCAGAGATGTCCTCTGTAATGATTGGCAAAAGCCCCAAGGGTGCTCACGTCCGCACAACAATGCAAAGCACACATGCTCAGGCTGTGGCAGCCCCTCTCACGGTGCTTGTTACAATTTGCCCCTGTATTCTTTTTCTTTCAGCTCTTCGTCGCTCCCCCGCTCCTCATAGCCCTCCTCTGGATCTTACCATCACCATCTCAACTCTGCATCGCCCCCACTCCTTATAGCCCTTCACTGGGTCTTATCACCACCTAACCCGCAGACCCCGCCGCTCACAGAATATGCCCTTCCTTTCTTGTCCACATCTTTATCTAACTTGACCCCTTTTCGAGGAGATCTACCATAGTCTCTTTCTGAGCCTTTGTTACTCCATTCTCCAAGTATGTTCTTACTTGGATTCCCTTGTAACTGGAATACGTACCTTATTCCTGGACTCACTTACACCATCATATAACTATTACTTATACTTCTCTCATATGATATCTACTTAGTTCCCCTTTGTTGTACTTGAGCTAGTTACCAGTTACTTACTCTTGTACCTTAGCCTTGACCTTGATCATTATCTTGAATCTATTCCTCTTGTCTCAAGCTCCTTCTGGCTATTGACCAGTTGCTTTGAACCCTTGAAACCCTTGAACCTCTGAAACCTCATGTGTTGCAATAGCTAGTAGCCAGCGTTACTGCACGGGCTACTAAGGAATCTACTCTAGGGATACTTACCTTGGAGGTGGTTGGGTTCTCAGAGATGATAGCGGTTGCTGGTCAAGAGATATATTTCTTATTCAGACTCAGTCAAGTCTTATATACGCTTTGTAATGCTTACTTAATATAAGATCATGTGACTGTAAGTACGTGTCCTTTCAACATCATGTTCCCCTGTGGAACATCTTCCTTGGACTTCATGCTACCATTAAGTGCACACTATCTCTTTGAACCTTTGACTTGATCTTTTGAGGCTATGCTCGTCCCTATCTGGGCCAAGTGTAACAAAAGATCTAAGCTCCCCCCTTGCGGCTACCATTGCTGTAGTACCGCTCCACCATTGCTCAATGACCTTGACTCCCTCTGTCCCTATGGGGACTACCTCGAAACCATTCCCCTCAGGAACCCTCTGAATCCTCTGAATCTTCATCTGACAACAAACACTCCTCCCTCGACCCAGAACCCACTCTCCCCTCCCAACAGGAGGACGATGACACCTTAGACCTCTCCCACCACCTCTCCGCCTCCCTCTCCATTTCTTGTGCCCCCACTCCGCCTTCCCCTACACCAATTGCCCTCACCGGATGAATCTTCAATCCCCCTCCCCTACCACCTCATAATCCCATGACTACTAAATCCACTGAACTCTGCCTCGGTAATCCCAAACCCTTTGATGGATCCCCTGATACCGCCAACCAATGGCTGAACACTGTTCATTTCTACCTTAAGGTAAACAAAGCAGTCTACAACACCAATGATAAACAAATCGCCTTTGCTCTCTCTTACATGATGAAAGGATCTGCCTTGGTCTGGGCAAACACTTTCAGACAGCAAGCGGTTACCACTACCTCTATCCACTTTGGAACCTTCATCGACTTCTGCAAGTTGTTCAAAAAGTCCTTCGTACTCAAGGACACCATCACCAATGCCATCTCTTGGTTATCCAACACCTGCATGAACCCTCATCCCAAAAAGAAGGGAGAATACTCTCCCACTCTTGCTGCCTACACCGCCAGCTTCATCAGTAACACTGCCCTTGCCAATATCACTGATGAAAATGTCCTAATTGGATTCTTCTCTGTCAGACTTCCTGAAACTCTGATGTGCCGCATCTACTCCATGGACACCCCCCCACCACAGCCAAAGAATGGTACGAGAAGGCCTCCCACTTCCATATCCAGTTCGAAAGAGCTAGGGAAGTTGCTCGCCTCCGCACTGGAGGATCTCAAACCTCCTACTGCTCCTACAACACCCCTGCTCCTACCCCCAAAGACCCCAACACCATGGACATAGATGCAATCTGTGTCGCCAAGCTCACTCCTGAAGAGTGAAAGTGATGCATTGAGAAAGGACTCTGCTTCCACTACCAAAAAAGCAGACATCTCAGCAACAAATGTCCTCACTTTCCCTCCTCTGGACAAAAGGGAAAGAAAGTCCAGAAAGTCTCCATCAATGATCTCCCTGAGTTAAAAGAGATCGAAGATGATGACAAGGAAGATGAAGTGGCTGTATGAAAGGTTCACTTCTCCTGGGATTTTTGAAAAGGAGAACTCGTTCAACACAAGTCTCTCCTTCCCTTACATGTGCTTCTGTAGTTGTATCCTCCTCATCAAAAGCAATGAAACTCCCCATCTTGCTTATTGACCCAGATCACATTACCAAAGTCATTGACACTCACGCCCTGATTGACAGTGGTACCAACATATCATGCATTGACTGGGACTTTGTTCATAAACATAAACTCCCCACTGAGAAACTCTCCAAACCCATTCCCATATGAAACATCGATTAATCCACGAACAAGAGAGGAGCCATCCACTTCACCACTACCCTGTTCATTGACATTGAAGGAATCGCTCACAAAATCCTCTTCTACGTCATGCACTGTGGAAATGAAAACGTTATCCTAGGACTACCCTGGCTTTGAAAAACCAACCCTACCATTGACTGGACCCACCAAACCATCTCCATCCCTGAATCATCTAATGAATCCTCAGAACTCTACCAAACTCACACCAGGAACCAATGACCCCATAGAATCCCCAAAAGCCCCCCCCCAACCCCCACGGCCCCGTAATGTCCACGCCGGAAATGACGCCCGCCGTTTTGAAATCCACAATTATGAAATTGAGTTTTAGTTTTGTTAATGTGTTAAAGAAGCATATACTGTTAATTGCATTATTTGTTGTGGCTCCTGCTTTATTCCCCTAGGCTCCTCCATCATTGCAAAACTCACCACTGCCACCGAACTTGCTATGGCCACCGAAAAAGCTAAACCCACAGTTTCACTTCCTCTTGAATACAAGGAATACTCCTCAGTGTTCTCTAAGGAAACTGCAGATCACCTTCCACCCTCTCGCCCATATGATCATGAGATTAACCTTGATAACTCCTTCATACCCAAAGTTGGGAAAATCTACCCCTTATCACCCAATGAACAGAAAGCCACTGAGGACTTCCTTGAAGAAAATCTCCGTGCCAGAAAGATTCGACCCTTGAACTCCCCTCAAGCCTCACCATTCTTCTTTGTTAATAAGAAGGATGGGAAGCTCCGTCCCTGTCAAGATTACTGATATCTCAACAAACATACTGTTCGTGACGCCTACCCACTTCCCCTAATCTCTGACCTCGTTGACAAACTCAAAGATGCAAAGGTCTTCACCAAGTTTGATGTACAATGGGGGTATAACAATGTCTGAATCAAAGATGGACACCAATGGAAAGGGGCGTTCATCACTCATAAGGGACTCTTCGAACCCCTGGTCATGTTCTTTAGTCTCACAAACTCTCCTGCAACCTTCCAACGATTCATGAATGACTCATTCTGAGACATGATCTCTGAAGGATGGCTTGTCATTTACATGAATGACCTCCTTATCTTCTCCCCAGATGAAGCCACTCACGTTGAACGAACCAAAAGGGTTCTTCAATGAATGGAAGAGCTCGATCTCCATCTAAAGCTTGAGAAATGTTCCTTTGCCGTCAAAGAAGTAGAATATCTAGGAATGATCATCAAACCTAGACAACTCGCTATGGATCCTGTCAAACTTGAAGGAATCACCAATTGGCCTACCCTGACCAAAGTAAAAGAAGTCTGCTCATTCCTTGGCTTTGCCAATTTTTATTGATGATTCATCTCTGATTACTCCACCATTGCATGTCCCCTCATTGATCTCACCAAAAAGAACTCAGGATGG
This sequence comes from Boletus aff. mottiae, assembly GCA_038093895.1. Taxonomy (NCBI): domain Eukaryota; kingdom Fungi; phylum Basidiomycota; class Agaricomycetes; order Boletales; family Boletaceae; genus Boletus; species Boletus aff. mottiae. The sequence goes on from JBBPTD010000038.1 coordinate 55,757, forward strand.
AACTGGATGGAAGCCTGCCAAAAGTCTTTCGACACTCTGAAGGAACTATTCCTCACCAAACCAGTCCTTCACCTCCCCGACCCCACCGCTCCCTTTGCAATTGCTACTGACGCTTCAAAATATGCTTCAGGAGCTATTCTTTTACAGACTGATGTCAATGGTGACTGGCACCCCTGTTCCTATCTCTCCACTTCGTTCTCCCCCACAGAACAAAACTATGATATCTATGACCACGAACTCCTAGCTATCATCCATGCTCTCAAAGCATGGTGTCATTACCTCCACAGCTCCCCCTTTCCCGTCCAAGTTTTCACTGACCACAAGAATCTCACATACTTCCACCAGGCCCAGAACCTCAACCGACGTCAAGCATGTTGGCTTCTGGATCTCGCAGACTTTGACTTAAAAATGATCCACATCCCAGGCTGCCTTCTTGCTGGCCCTGATGCCCTATCTCACCACCCTGACCTCCATCCTGACACCCCAGATAACACAGGAACTGTACTTCTCCCCAACTCCCTTTTCGTCCAGGTCATCGACTCAGCTTTGCATCGGAAGGTCTCATCCTCCTCCAAGGATGATCCCCTCATTCTGAATGCTCTACAAGCACTTGATGGATCTGTACCCCCGGCATTCCATTCTCAACTATCTGACTGGGCCTTTGATAATGGTGTCCTTACCTACCAGGGATGTACCTACATTCCCCCCAACGAATCCCTTTGCTGCTCTATTGTATCCTGCTGCCACGATCATGCTTCTGCTGGTCACCCTGGCTACCTCAAAACCCGGCAACTAGTCGCCACTGAGTTTTGGTGGCCTGGTCTTGCGCAGTTCATTCACAAATATATAGAAGGATGCTCCTCCTGCCAACAAGCCAAAGCAAACACCCATCCCACTGTCCCCTCTACTTCTCTGATCCATTCCTCGGCCTCTTGCCTGTTCCAACAGATCTCCTGTGACCTTATTACCAACCTTCCCCCTTCCACTGACTTCGATTCCCTTTTGGTTGTGGTCGACCATGGCCTTACTAAGGGGGTAATTCTTTGTCCCACAAAGAAAACTGTCTCCGCCCAAGGCATTGCCATGCTCTTCTTCCACAAAGTTTATAAACACTTTGGGCTATATGACAAAGTTATCTCTGACCGAGGCCCCCAATTCGCTTCCGCCTTTGCAAAAGAACTTGGAAAACTCCTGAACTACGACCTTGCCCTCTCCACTGCATATCACCCTCAAACGGATGGCGAAACCAAATGCATAAATCAAGAAGTTGAAACCTATCTACGTATCTATTGTGGAAATAACCCAGCCTCATGGTCTGAACATATGACTCATGCCGAATTTACGAAGTCCGAGGAAGATGTTCCACGAAGGAACACAAGGATGTCAAGGGTCGAAGGTTCAAGGTTTCAAAGTGACTGGTCGAACGCCAGAAGGAGCTTGAGACAAGAGAGTAGATTCAAGGTAATGATCGAGGAGATCTAAGCTAAAGTACAAGGATAGGTATAGCGGGTTTATATACCCAGTCGTAAGACTAAGGGTAGGCATAATCAGAGCAGGTTGTAGAATGTGATAGAAGGAGACGGAATGTGGGGGAAGTAATCGCTGACGAAGCAATTGAGATAAGAGATAAGGGAAGTAAGCGTTGGTGAGTCAGCGATAAAAGAAATAGTGTCCGAGTCAAGAGTTGAACTAGGGAGTTTGACTTGAGTGCAGGTGTAGCGCGTAAAGAGAAGAAAAAGAAAGAACAAGTTGTAACAGATTCTACACCACCATGGTGTTACAACTCGCTCTTTTGTTCTCTTTACGCTTCTCTCGCACTTGTCTTGTACTTATACTGAACTCGTTTGTTCGACTCTCAACCCGGACACTATTCCTTTTATCGCTGACTCACCACCGCTTACTTTCCCTATCTCTTATCTCAATTGCTTTGTCAGCGATTACTTCCTTCACATTCCGTCTCCTTCTATCACGTTCTATGACCGGCCTTAACTATGCCTGCCCTTAGTCTTGTAACCGGGTATATAAACCCACTATACCTATCCTTGTACTTTAGCTTAGATCTCCTCGATCAATACCTTGAATCCACTTCCTTGTCTCAAGCTCCTTCTGGCATTCGACCAGTCGCTTCGAACCTCTGAACCCTAGAACCTTGAAACCCTTGTGTTCCCTAGAGGAACGTCTTCCTTGGACTTCGTGCTACCATTAAGTGCACGCTATCTCTTTGAACCTACGAACCTTAGTCTTTCGAGGCTACGCTCGTCCCTACCCGGGGCAAGCGTAACACATGGCCCTCCTTCTCACCGCATGTTCTTGATCCGATGGAAGGGTTACTCCGTGGAAGAAGACTCTTGGACCCCAGAATGGAACCTGAATAATGCAAAGTCTGCCCTTCTAGATTATAAAAAGCTTCATCCCTCCATCTTCTCCCCATAAACCTTTCGTTGCAAACACCATGTCTTCCCAACAAACTTCTCTCACTTCTGAATCTTCTGTCACCGCTTCAACTGTTGCCTACAAGTCGGGATGTCATCCCTGAAATGACCACTCTGTGAAACCAAGCACTCTCCCTTGCTGGAGAAGACTCTACGGCCGCCCCTGTTGATCCCTTGTTCCTCGTTGGGAGGACGTCCTATCCTTGTCCTCATGACCCCTGATCTCTTGATCACTACCTGATCTACCCTGATCGCCACTTGATTATCCATCATTATCACTCTCCTTTCCCCCACTGCACTCTGATCTCTTGGAGTGCTGCCTGATCTTCCTGATCAACACCCTCCTTTGCGCCCTCTCTTGCCACCTCACAGACCCGCCTTCCCCTGTGACTCTAGAACATAGCACCTCCCATCACAAATCACCATATCCTCTCCTTGCCAGCCTCCCTGCTGTCGAGCCTTTCTGGTCTTTCATCAGAGACTCAGAACCCTAGTACTGGGGTAATGTTACGATTTGCCCCTGTATTCTTTTTCTTTCAGCTCTTCGTCGCTCCCCCACTCCTCATAGCCCTCCTCTGGGTCTTACCGTCACCATCTCAACTCTGCATCACCCCCACTCCTTATAGCCCTTCACTGGGTCTTATCGCCACCTAACCCACAGACCCTGCCGCTTACAGGATATACCCTTCCTTTCTTATCTGCATCTTTATCTAACTTGACCCCTTTTCAAGGAGATCTACCATAGTCTCTTTCTGAGCCTTTGTTACTCTGTTCTCCAAGTACATTCTTACTTGGATTACCTCATAACTGGAATACGTACCTTATTCCTGGACTCACTTACACCATCATATGACTATTACTTATACTTCTCTCATATGATATCTACTTAGTTCCCCTTTGTTGTACTTGAGCTAGTTACCAGTTACCTACTCTTGTACCTTAGCCTTGACCTCAATCATCACCTTGAACCTATTCCTCTTGTCTCAAGCTCCTTCTAGCTATTGACCAGTTGCTTTAAACCCTTGAAACCCTTGAACCTCTGAAACCTCGTGTTTGCCTGCGGAACGTCTTCCTTGGACTTCATGCTACCATTAAGTGCACACTGTTACAACTCACCTCGGCAACACCCGGTTGTGCCATTCTTTTCTTTTCTCAAGCCTTCCTCTGACCGCTCCATCACTGGAAACCCCGCTCCGTCAACCCCCTCATCCCTCGTCCCCTCACCTCCTATAGATCTCCTTAGACTTCCTATGGACTTGTATGTTGTCTTTCTTCCTTGTTCCTTGAACTCTCGTCTTGTCCTCGTTTCCCTTGCCTCATGTCTCGGACCTTATACCCATATCTTGGGTTCCTTAGTCTTCCTTGTCTTCTCTTCTCTCTGATCCCCATCTCTTCGTCTTCTTTGCCTCGTGTTCCCTTATCTTGGACCCTGTACCATTGTCTTGGTTCTCCGTCTTCTCTTCTCTTTGATCCCTGTCTCTTCGTCTTCTTTGCCTCGTGTTCCCTTATCTCGGACCCTGTACCATTGTCTTGGTTCTCCATCTTCTCTTCTCTTTGATCCCCGCATCTTCATCTTCTCTTGGACCTTGTACCACTATCTTGGTTCCTTAGATCTCCTTGGACTTCCTCATATCTCTCCGTCTCTGTCTTTGTTTCCTTTCTTGTCTTGGTCCATGCGCAGCCACGCACAGTATATAAACTCTCGCCTATGTACCTTGTACCCCATCTTGGTCTACCTTAGGGTTTACCCGCCTTAGGGTGGACATCCTAGTCCCCCCCTACAAGTCTGCCTGCCTAGGCAGGTCTTGTACTTGAACTCCCTGTCCTCGCACTTGCCCACAGCATGTTGTCCCCTTGATCCCTCCCCGTCGCCTATGAGTCGGGATGTCATCCCTGAAATGACCACTCCACGAGCCCGGCATTCTCCCCTGTCCTGGAGATGACTCAGTGACTGCCCATCCTTGAACGACGCATGCTGGTGGAATCTTATCCTTGTCTTCGCTCCTCGCTTGATCACTCTGATCCTCACTGTCTCTTCGCATCCTCCCTCGTCCTCCGCAGACCCACCATCCCCTGCGACCCTTGTCTTCCACTGCTGTTTGCAGCATCCGTCCTTCGCAGGCTATGCCTTCCTTTACCCTGAATCTTTACTTATCATTGTATGACTTACTTACACTTCTCCTCATACGATATTTACTTAGTCCCCTCCGCCCCCCTGAGTCGGTTACTTATACCGTTCCCTGTATCCTATAACCCTTGAACTCTTCATATATACTAGGATACACGTACCTACCTTGTAAACCTTTGGGTAGCCACCCTGAACCCTAGTAACAACATTCTTGACCTCTCCTTGACAGCTGCCTTAGCAGGCCAACAACCTCGAACCTCCTCTCCTTGTAACTGCGTGTCCCTTCGTCCTTGAGGAATCATGCCCTCTACCTTCACCCCTTGAACGCGTGGCCAACCTGCTGGCTAAGGTTCCACTTCTTGGTTCTACCGGCCATCACCGCTACAGTAGGACAAGTCGTAACACACGCTATCTCTTTGAACCTTTGACTTGATCTTTTGAGGCTACACTCATCCCTATCTGGGCCAAGCGTAACAGTGCTCAAAAGTGCCCTAAAGCACAGCCACAAGCCAGCAGTATCCCCATACCAGCCTGAAGCCTGGCGAGATTTCCTCTCGCATGCAGAACTCATGGCACGATATCCCAACATAGTTGATGGGCTATCACATGGTTTCCACACTTTCATGCCTCCATTATATCAAACCTTCTCCCTGCCTAATCACCCTTCAATTGCACAGTTTGCAACCATCTTTGAGGACATTGTACAAAAAGAATTGGAAAAACATCAGTACATAGGCCCACTTACTACAAGCGAAGTAGAACAAGTTGTCGGACACTTCCAAACTGCTCCCCTTTCCCTAATACCAAAGCCTGGCAGGCCTGGTAAATACCACATGATCCAGGATCTCTCACATCCAAGACAATCCACATCCATACTGTTGATAAATGCCCAGTTATCCCCAGATGATTTCACAGCCCCTTATAGTACTTTTCCCATAGTAGCACTGCTCCTCTCCTCCCTCCCACCTGGTTCACAAGGAGCAGTCCGAGACATAGCCAAAGCTTACCATACAATCCCCGTGCACCCTTCTCAATGGCACGGTTTAGTCATGCGCACATCAGACTCTCATTTTGCCATAGACACCTCATTAGCCTTTGGTTTTGCCCCTTTGGCAGGCATTTATGGCAACATGGCCAGTGCAGGCACAGACATCATGTGCTTTGTGGGGATCAGCCCCATTTTATGTTGGGTGGATGACCATCTTTTCATCCACATCCCCAGAGCACACCTCCAAAATTACAATGAGATGCGGTGCAACATTGCCAAGCGCATCAGAGATCAAGGAGGCATGTCAGTACAGGGTGGTCGCTTCTGGTTCAAAGGAGCCACACTCCCGGATGGCTCCACAGAGGAGTTCGATGAGGACTGCATGTTCCCCATTCGCGACTTGATGTGCTCCAAGCCAGACAATATGGATAATGCCTGCTACATGTACAGCTTCAATGACATCGACAGCATCTTGACAATTTTAGGCATTCCCTGGGAACCCGCCAAGGACATCCCATTTTCATCGAAGCCCACATTCATCAGTTTCACATGGGACTTAGAAATGTGCACCATGACTCTGTCGGAGGCTAAATGGCAAAAATACCTTGCCGTGCTCCAGGAGTGGGCAACCAAAAGAACACACTCTTTGCATGAGGTGCAAAAACTCCTTGGCAAGCTAATGCATGTGGCACAGGTATTCCTGGAAGGGCATCCTTACCTCATAGGCCTTGAGGCCTTGAGGCCTCCCTCACCATTTTTGGTACCAAACTGTTTGTCCTGCACACACCCCCTCACAGCACATAGGATGACATAAAATGGTGGTCTGATCGCTTAAGTAAGCAGGCCCCCCCTTCCCCCATCCCAACACCTTGCTCCCCCATTGACCTCCATGCATTCTCAGATGCCAGCTCCAGCACGGGTGTTGGAATTTACATACGTGGACATTGGCAGGCATAGTCTCTTCATCCAGGATGGAACACTGACAGTCACGACATCAGCTGGGCCGAAGCGGTCGGTTTTGAGCTCCTCACGCTCTCCATCCTCAGCCAAATACAGCCCAACTCCACCTTTTTGGTCCATGGTGACAATCAAGGCGTTGTTGAAGCATGGAAACGTGGCCGCAGCCACAACAAGCACGTCAACAGCATTTTCAAGTGCCTCATCCCACAGCTCATACATGCAAATTGCAGTGTCGTCATTAAGTACATCCTGAGTGGCGGCAACCCTGCTGACCCTATTTCACGTGGCATATTCCCCTCCTCTTCCCTTCGCCTCCCCCCAATCAAAATCCCTGCTGACATTGCCCATCTCCTCCTTATCAAAGCACTGCAAGCCCAGACCGCCAACAGTTCCCGAGACTTGATTCCATTAGCAGCACCCACATCTCACACTGCCGCACTTCAACCGAACAACCTCCGTCCACACTGCGCAGCAAGAGACTGTCTACACACTTGGCATCCTTTTCAACAGGACTCCCAAGTGCTGCAACACCTGGTACAACCAGAGGACACACAGCACATCCTCAACCTATTGCTGCTAGCTTGGGCAGACTCGTCCAAAGAAACATATGGTTCAGATCTACTCATGTACCATACATTCTGTGACTTCAAGAATATACTGGAGGTTGACCACACTCCCATTGTGGCTGATGTCCTCTCCGCTTTCATTGCTCACCTGGCAGGGGCGTATGCAGCTTCCACAGTAGTTAATTATGTAAGCATGATCCAGGCATGGCACCTGGTACACAGACTCCCATGGAACATAAATGAATGAGAAACAGACTTGTTATACAAGGCTGCACACAGTATAGCCCCCCCCACATTGAAATGCCCACCTCAAGAGCCATACACCCTAGATACTTTAGCGGCCATAAAGGCCCAACTCAACCTCTCCACCCCTCTTCATGCAGCCATCTTTGCATGCCTCACATCCACTTTCTTCACAGCCACGCACTGGGGAATTCACCGTGCCAAACCTTAAGGCATTTGACCTGGCCAGACACATCACATGCACGGGTGTTTCCACACAGCGAGATCGCAACAGTCTGACAATGACATGTTTCTGGTTACCGTGGACTAAGAAATCACCCATCAGTGAGGAGGTGAATTGGGCCAAGCAGAACAACCCTCACAACCCAGAGGAAGCCTTGGCCAACCATTTCCAAGTCAATGACCCACCTCTGGACCTACTGCTCTTCACATATCAAGTGCACGCAACATGCGGCAGCATGGGTTTCACCCCACTCATGTGCACAAAGCTCCTCAAAGTCCTTGATTCCATGTTGTCTAGCACTGGTCTCCCTCCTCTAAAGGGTCATGGAATTCGCATTGGTGCCACCTTGGAATACCTGCTCCAAGGAATAGCCTTCGACGTGGTCAAGGTCAAAGGACATTGGGCAGGAGACTCTTTCTTGATTTACTTGAGGAAACATGCGCAGATTTTGGCGCCATACATGCAAGCCGAACCGAAGGTTCATACCACATTCTTACAGCTCACCATTCCCCTGATCCGGAGAAGAAACGGACCTTGACTTTCATGCCCCTAGCGACTCCTACCTGATGGGTAAGCGCAGCTGCTGCATGTGTCGTCACTACAAGACTGATGGTTGGGAATCGCAGCTCTTCCGCTTGCCATCAGGCGCTCGCTGGGCCGAAGTGCTCCACACTTGCCCACTTCTCATTCTCTCATTCACTCAATCATCCATAGCATACATGTACTAAAGTATCTCATACATGATATGCATTTCATTGTAGCTAGCTACCACAGCCGAGTATCAGTCCAAAGATGAGCGCATTGTGGCTAGGCGAGAAACGTGTTACGACTGGTCCTACTATAGCGGCAACAGCCGGTAGAACCAAGTCGGGGAACCTTAGCCAGCAGGTTGGCCACGCGTTCAAGGGGTGAAGGTAGAGGACATGATTCCTCAAGGACGAGGGGACGCGCAGTCTCAAGGAGAGAAGGTTCAAGGTTGCTGGCCTGCTAAGGTGGACATTGAAGGATAGGGATGAAGGTACATTGGTGTCCACCCGAAGGTAGACCAAGATGGGGTACAAGGTACATAGGCGAGAGTTTATATACTGTGCGTGGCTGCGCACGGACCAAGACAAGAAAGGAAACAAGGATAAGGACAAGGAGATATGAGGAAGTCCGAGGAGATCTAAGGAACCAAGATAGTGGTACAAGGTCCGAGAGAAGACAAAGACATGGGGATCAAGAAGAAGAGAAGGCAGAGAGCCAAGGCAATGGTACAAGGTCTGAGATAAGAGGACTGTTACGACTGGTCCTACTGTAGCGGCGACGGCCGGTAGAACCAAGAAGTGGAACCTTAGCCAGCAGGTTGGCCACGCGTTCATGGGGCAAAGGTAGAGGGCATGATTCCTCAGGGACAAAGGGACGCGTAGTCACAAGGAAAAGAGGTTCATAGTTGCTGGCCTGCTAAGGCAGCCGTCAAGAAGAGTGTTGTTACAAGGGTACAATGCGGCTACCCAAAGGTAGACCAAGATAGGGTACAAGGTACAGAGACGAGAGTTTATATACTGTGCGTGGCTGCGCACAGACCAAGACAAGAAAGGAAACAAAGACAGAGACAAGGAGATATGAGGAAGTCTGAGGAGATCTAAGGAATCAAGATAGTGGTACAGAGAAGACGAAGACACAGGGATCAAAGAGAAGGGAAGACGAGGAGCCAAAGTAATGGTACAAGGTCCGAGACAAGAGAACACAAGGCGAGAAGACGAAGAGACCCGAGATATGGGTACAAGGTCCGAGATAAGAGAAGGACACGAGGCGAGAAGATGAAGAGACCCGAGATATGGGTACAAGGTCCAAGATAAGAGGAAATGAGGACAAGGACAAGGGAAAGATGATGTACAAGTCCAGAGAAAGTCTAAGGAGATCTATGGGCAAGGGCAAGGGGACAAGGGGGCGAGGACAAGGGGGCGAGGGGGCAGGGTTTCCAGTGATGGGGTGGTCAGAGGAAGGCTTGGAAAAGAAAAGAGTGGCGCAACCAGGAGTTGCCGAGGTGAGTTGTAACAAGGACACGAGGCAAAGAAGACAAGGAAACGGGGATCAAAGAGAAGAGAAGACGAGAGACCCGAGATATGGGTACAGGGTCCGAGATAAGAGGACACAAGGCAAAGAAGACGAGGAGACGGGGATCAAAGAGAAGAGAAGACAAGAGACCCGAGATATGGGTACAAGGTCCAAGACAAGAGGACACGAGGATAAGGCAAAGACAAAGGTAAGACGACGTACAAGTCCATAGGGAGTCTAGGGAGATCTATAGGAGGCAAGGGCAAGGACAAGGGGGCGAGGGCAAGGGGACGAGGGCAAGGGGACGAGGGCAAGGGGACAAGGGCAAGGGGACGAGGGCAAGGGGACAAGGTTTCCAGTGATGGGGCGGTCAGGGGAAGGCTTAGAGAAAAGAAAAGAGTGGCGCAACCAGGAGTTGCCAAGGTGAGTTGTAACAAAATGAGCATAGCCACAATGCATGATCTTCGGACCAGCAGGCGAAGTAGCTCTCATGCTTCTTGCTTCCGAGCCCTTCGCCCAGGCTCTGTCACTCATCCACAGCTCAGTTGAGAGCTTCGTCACTCCCACCACACCACTCCCAGAGCTCTGATTGCAGATTGAAGCTCCCTCACAGCTCTCCTTTCCTGGGTTCAGCAGTGTCACCTGCTTGCAAGCCTGCAAGGGTGTCCCACCCACCCTCGCAGCTCTTCCGCTTGCCATCAGGTGCTTGCTGGGCCGAAGTGCTCCACACTTGCCCGCTTCTCGTTCTCTCATTCACTCGATCATCCATAGCATACATGTACTAAAGTATCTTGTACATGATATGCATTTCATTGTAGCTAGCTACCACAGCTGAGTGTCAGTCCAAAGATTGACCTTGAAGCCATGTCAATGAATTGCACTTGATCCCTTGGCCTCGCATCCCCTCCATGGTTAAGAGATCAAGACTGAACAGAAGATAATGCTAGTAAGTTGGTCAGTAAACAAAGATGTACTTCACAACACATTCGTTTTGTCACATGGATAACGATATTGATCAAGGAATTACAGAGTGCCAACACCAACTAAACAAGTCAACTTTAACCAACACGAGGATGGGGTTCAGATTTTCCCTTGCGCTGTTGAAAGGCATGCCAGAGAAGAAGAAGGCCAACTAACAACACTACAGCTATGCTAATGAAGACCCCTCCAATGACCACCCAGGTGTCCGAGTGCATAGAACCTGTTGAACTAGAAGTATTCAAGTTTTGTGCATTGATGTATAACCAGTAATTGGCATTAGCACTACAGCATGAGGACAGTATCACCTGCAATATGTTAGTCAAGAAAGTTGTCTTGAACCAGTAATGAACTCACCATGGAACCATTGGTGTTATCATGATCGTACCATCCAAGTGTAGCTGTGCTGTTTGTAGCAACCCTAACATATCATCAAAATCCGGTTTGCATTTGAAAAATCGAGTTGCCAACTGGATAAAATTTTGTGCAGATAGTATCAAATATCAGCCATATGGTGTAGAGCTCTGGACAAGAGTGGAAGACGATTGATCAGGAGAGATGTACATGTTGTATGTGACATTTTTGACCGTATACATGGCATTACTTGATGCCTGTATTTGCCACTTGCAGAAACAGTATAGGGTGAGTGATTCTGTTGTACCAGAAATTATATCTTACTTGTTGCTGAGAGTTGAAATTGTAGGTTGAGACTTGCAGGGGAGATTGGCTATCTGGGAATGTGAGACATCCCCCCACTGAATCATTTTCAAGATAATAGGCGCCGTCCGGCAAAGCCGACATTATGAGAAGAACACAACAGTGGTCTTGAAGTGGTGAGATGGCCCAAGATCCTGTGCCTTTCCTAGCACATACTTATATTTCCCCATCAATTCTGGACAAGGTTTTGGCCAAACCAGTGAGTGTATGTCAGTTGCTGAAATTACACAATATGCTAGGCATCGATAAGCAAGAATTCTGGCTTCTTTAGACTCTATCTCCATGCACTTACACTGATCTATGTAGGCCCAAGAGGGCACTCTTTTTCACTCAAAATCCCCAGAGCCACTGACTTGAATGAGCTTTTTCAGACCTCCTTGTCTGCTGTGATTTGGATGTGTTGAATACACAGTAAGGATTCCCTGCAGATGATGGTTTTTGGAATTCACTGAACTGCTGGTTGCAGTGTGCTGTGTTGTTAACCTAGCATAATTTGGAGTGTCATGTCCCCATTATCACTCAGACTTTTTATTGGCTAAGATGGAGAGGTACCTGCAGGTGACGAGAGCAAAGACCCCCAAAACTGCCAACACACATAATTTAAAATTATATAACATTTTTTCATGCCTCCCCATGTGCACCTCATTCATCGTTTGTCCTCACATGCCCTCCCTGCCTCACTCCCTCACCCTTGCACACTCTTGCTTGTCATCTGTGAGACGATGGCAACCCTTGTCACTCACCCTCCCCACATCACACACCCTCACCCTTGCCATCACCCTTATACACCGTCACTTTTGCCTCACGAATGACAGTGAGCCGCTTGCCCTCCCCAGCTTGCCCTCACCATCCCATGCCCTCGCCATCTCACTCACCCTCGCCCTTGAACACCGTCACCTTCGCCTTGCAGACAACAGTGAGCCTCGTCGCTTGCCACCCTCCTCACCTCGTTCACCCTCACCCTTGCCCTCTGCCTTTGCCGTTGTATGCCCTCTCCACCTCCACCCTCGTCCTTGCACGTCCAATGACATGATGAGAACACATGCCCACCTCATTCATCCTCGCTGTCGCTTGCTCTCCCCACCTCACTTGCTGTCATCCTCACATGCCTTCCCCACCTCTGAGTCACTTGCTCTCACCCTTGCCCTTGCATGCCCTCGCTTGTCATCCGCAAGATGATGGCAACCCTTGTCACTCACCCTCTCGCACACCCTCGCCCTTGAAAGCCATCACCCTCGCATGCCATCACCTTCGCCTCACAGACAACAGCGAGCTGCTCACCCTCCCCAACTCGCCCTTGTCCATACCCTCTCCACCTCGCCCTTGTACACTGTCGCTTGCCCTTCATACACCCCCACCTTGCATGCCCTGACCCTCGCTCTCACATGCTCACTCCCTTGTTGTTGTCCTCCCAACCACATCCTTCCCACCTTGCTTGCCCTCCTCACCATCTGTCATTGCTGTCATTGTCGCATGCCCTGCAAACATGGAAACACCCTTACTCCTACAGACTCAAATGTGTTGAGTGGATTTTAGTTGCCCACTTAATATACTTTTCCTATTTGCATGTAGTACTGCGAATTAGTAATAACAATTTTTGTGCCTTGTTGGATCAGAAGAAGTGTGAAAAGCATGAATTGACGATAAAAAGATAATAAGTAACTAAAGTACAATAGATATATATAGTAGGGCACTAGCAGGTACAGGTGGGTGAAGGCCATTGAAGGACTTGGGGTGACGACGGGGTCAACAAGCACACTGCTGACAACGATGGGTAATGCTGCTGTCAAGGACAGGTGCAGGAATGACAGTGGTTGAAGGGAGAGAGCGGTTCAGTATATAAAGGAAGGAAATTACATTAGCAAACAAACAAGAAAAAATAAAGTGTTGTACTTGCCATGGGTGTCTGAGGTCTCTAGGAGACTGTAATGCTGGTACCTGAAAGTTGTTAGCTGTAAAAGCACCAAGTGATAACAGGGGACCTAGAACTTGTAATTTTGTCAGGAGGTGCATGCCGTACTTATTGGGGTCATGCGCTCACCTGAACAAAGGCATGAACTCATGCTCACATTCAACCGTGCTGCACAGGGGTGCCAATCTGTCACATCTGTGAGCGAAACGCTGAACTCCGATGCTGTTCATGAAAACTTCCATGAGCAAAGCGCTGTATCAGCTGACTTGATTGTTTATGTGCACCTTGTGCTGCTTGGCAAAATCTGGAGCCTGAGCATTGAACACTGAGTATCCACAAAAGAAAAGTCAAGATACCCAATATGGTAATATTATTTACTTACCTGACACTGCCAGCAGCAATGTCTGATAGGACAGGAATTCCAGAATTTGGCTTGCTGAACTGATACTAGGGAATCTTCTTACTAAACAATAATCTATCCTATCTAGGAATGGCAGATAGGCTGGTGACTGGGATCCAGTCACTCAGTGGGTCCAACCGAGAACTGCAGTGAACACTGTGCTTGAGCATTGGCCTTAGATCCCAGGTCTTCCATGACTGATACCTCAACCCTGTCAAGCTTTATCAGGGGAATGGATGCCATTTCACTTGGCATCTTATCACCTGTATTGGAGGTAGTACAGCAGATGGCGGACACTCACAAGTGTATCAAGCTTGGGCAAAAGAGATGCAAGCTGATCTTCAAGCAAGCAGTCCTCATCATCAAGGATGTTCATGGTAACTTACAAAAGGGCCAAATTGCTATTCCTGACATTACAAAGCTCCAACAGTATGTGCATGTTGACTGATACTGAAGCAGAAATGTTAAGTTGGCATATGATCAATTGATCTAATAGACTCTTCGAAAAGGTTCAAGCCATTTTGCAAAAGCTTGCAGAGATGTCATTCTTCAAAGCTCTACTTCACTTTGATGTTGTCAACAACTGGGTCAAACAAGCAAATTGTTACCTTACCGACTGCTTACAATTGTTTCAGGTGTGTAGTCAGGAAAAAAATACATCAGTGTCTCATGAATCTTTAGATTGAGCTTTTATGTATTGCATGTTCAAGTTCAGGTGATAGCAGCAAAGTCAGATCAGGATGCCCTCCTAGCTCTCTACAACAACCTTACGGGAAACTACAAGGAAATCCATCATCATTTCAAAATTAGCAGTGATAAGCAAGAGTCTCAGGCCATGGCTGTCATGGAGTGGGTATGTGAGTTTCCATACATACATCTCCAGGTATTTAATCTTGTACTAGGAGCTGAGGAATGCCAGAATTGCACCCAAAGAAGACATGCCAGTGAAACTGCAGATTATGCAAAGGAGCCTTGAGTGTATCAAGACAACCACAGGGAGGGGTGCTTCAAAACATAACAGGTGGCTGATTACAGAGTATGATCTCAACTATTGTGGTATGATTGGTCATGGAGGATTCTCGACCATCTCCAAGGCACGATTCAGAGGCACAATGGTTGTGGTCAAGACCTTGAAGAGTGCTGAAAATATGAAAGAGATTTGTTCCATGAGTGTCTTACAGGCTATCTGTTCATGCGTATCAGGTCTTGGAAAGGAAGATAGATATTTGGAGCAAGCTATGGCATGATCACATTGTCCCATTTTATGGCGCATCCACCTTGACATCGCCACCCTACATTGTCTTGCAGTGTTACAACTTGTTCTTTTTCCTCTTTCCTTTTACGTTTTTACACTTGTACTCATATCGAACTGGCTAGTTTGACTCTTGACTCTGGACATTATTTCTCTTATTGCTGACTCACCCTCACTCACTCATTCTTATCTGTTATCTCACTTGCTTTGTGTTATGCTTGGCCCAGGTAGGGACGAGTGTAGCCTTGAAAGACTAGGTCAAGAGTTCAAAGAGATAGTGTGCACTTAATGGTAGCATGAAGTCCAAGGAAGATGTTCCACAAGGGAACACAAGGGTTTCAAGGTTTCGAGGGTTCAAGGTTCAAAGCGACAGGTCAATAGCCTGAAGGAGCTTGAGACAAGGGAAATAGATTTCAAGGTGATAATTGAGGAGATCTAAGCTAAAGTACAAAAGGTAGGTATAGTGGGTTTATATACCTGGTTACAAGGCTAAGGGCAGGCATAACTAGGGCAGGTCATGGAAAGCAATAGAATGGAGTGGAAAGTGGAGGAAGTAATCGCTGACGAAGCAAGTGGGATAAGAGATAAGAAGGGTAAGCGTGGGTGAGTCAGCAATAAAAGAAATAGTGTCCGCATTGAGAGTAGAACTGGTGAGTTCGATAAGAGTACACATATAAATCATAAAGGAAAGCAAGAAAGAAAAAGAACAAGTCATAACACTTCATCAGCGATTACTTCCTCCACCTTCCATTCCATTCTATGACTCTCCATACCGGCCCTTGCTATGCCTACCCTTAACCAGGTAACCAGGTATATAAACCTATGATACCTATCTCTTGTACTTTAGCTTAGATCTCCTCGGATCCCCTTGAATCTACTCTACTTGTCTCAAGCTCCTTCTGGCTATACTTCAGTCGCTTTGAATCCCTGAACCCTTGAACCCTTAAACCATTGTGTTCCCCTGTGGAACATCTTCCTTGGACTATGTGCTACCATTAAGTGCACACTTTATTCTTTGAACCTTTGACCTAGTCTTTTAAGGCTATGCTTGTCCCTACCCAGGCCAAGCATAACACACAGTATATGTAGAATGGAAATCTTGTGCAATATCTGGCTGTAACACCGGATGTGGACCATACAAAGCTGGTGAGTATGTTAGGATGGTTGCTGATGTGTTTGCTGATTACTTATTTAAATCTGAAGATCCATGAGATCTCTCTTGGGATGTACTTCCTTCATGAAGAGCACATTGTTCATGGAGATCTAAAGGATGTAAGGCCAATGTGTTTTTGCCATTTCGCAGCTGATATGCATGGTTTCCCTAGGTAAATATGCTGGTAGATGATGCCAGGAAGGCATGTGTTACGACTAGTCCCACTATAGCGGCGATGACCAGTGGAACCTAGAAGTAGAACCTTAGCCAGCAGGTTGGCTACGCGTTCAAGGGGCAAAGTGTTGAGGGCAGGATTCCTCAGGGTTGAAGGTACACATAGTCACAAGGAGAGGGGATTTATGGTTGCTGGCCTGCTAAGGTGGATGACTAGGGCAAGGATGTTGGTACAAGAGTATAATGGTGTCCACCCGAAGGTTTACAAGGTAGGTACAAGTATCCTATGTATATATGAAGAGTTCAGAGTTATAGGATACTAGGAACGGTATCAGTAACCGACTCAGGGGGGTGGAGGGGACTAAGTAAGTATCATACGATGAGAACTGTAAGTGAGAGTCATACGATAATAAACAAGGACAAAGGTTGAAAGGCATAGCCTGCAATTGATGGATGCTGCGAACGGCAGTGGAAGACGAGGATCACAGGGGAATGTGGGTCTGTGGAGGATGAGGGAGGATGCGAAGAGACAGTGAGGATCAGAGTGATCAAGCGAGGAGCGAAGACAAGGATAAGACTCCACCAGCATGTGTCGTATCAAGGATGGGCGGTCGCTGAGTCATCTCCAGGACAGGGGAGAATGCCGGGCTCGCGGAGTGGTCATTTCAGGGATGACATCCCGACTCGTAGGCGACGGGGAGGGATCAAGGGGACGACATACTGTGGGCGAGTGCGAGGACGAGGAGTTCGAGTACAAGACCTGCCTTAGTGGGCAGACTCGTAGGGGGGCTAGGATATCCACCCTAAGGGGGGTAAACCCTAAGGTAGACCAAGATGTTCACCCTAAGATGCGTACATCTGAAGGTAGACCAAGATAGTGGTACAAGGTCCGAGATAAGAGAACATGAGGTGAAGAAGACGAAGACAGGGATCAAAGAGAAGAGAAGACGAGGAAACCCGAGATATGGGTACAGGGTCCGAGATAAGAGTACATGAGGCAAGGAAGATGAAGACGCAGGGATCAAAGAGAAGGGAAGACAGAGAGACCCGAGATATGGGTACAAGGTCCGAGACATGAGGCAAAGAAGACGGAGACAAGGCGAGAGTTCGAGGGACAAAGAAGAAGACGACATACAGGGTCCAAAGGAAATCTAGAGAGATCTATAGGAGGCAAGGGCAAGGGACCAGGGAGAGGGGACCAGGACAAGGGCGAGGGGACAAGGACAAGGGCGAGGGGACGAGGACAAGGGGACGAGTGTTATGACTTGTTCTTTCTTTTTACTTCACCTTACGCTTCTCTTGTACTCATCTTGTACTTGCATCGAACTCGCCTGTTCGATCCTCTATGTGGACACTATTTTCCTTATCGCTGACTCACCCACGCTTACTCTTCTTATCTCACTTGCTTCGTCAGCGATCACTTCCTCCATCTTCTGCTCTGTTCTATCGCTTTCTATGACCTGCCCTAGTTATGCCTGCCCTAAGTCTTATATCCGGGTATATAAACCCGCTATACCTATCTCATGTACTCTAGCTTAGATCTCCTTGATTATCACCTTGAATCTATTCCCCTTGTCTCAAGCTCCTTCTGGCTCTTGACCAGTCGCTTCGAACCTTGAACCTTTGAACCTTGAAACCCTAGTGTTCCTTTGTGGAATGTCTTCCTTGGACTTCGTGCTACCATTAAGTGCACGCTATCTCTTTGAAACTCCAGACCTAAGTCTTTCGAGGCTATGCTCGTCCCCACCCGGGCCAAGCGTAACAACAAGGACAAGGGCGAGGGGATGAGGACAAGGGCAAGGGGACCAGGACAAGGGCAAGGGGACCAGGACAAGGGCAAGGGGACGAGGTTTCCAGTGACGGGGCGGTCAGAGGAAGGCTTAGAGAAAAGAAAAGAGTGGTGCAACCGGGTGTTGCCGAGGTGAGTTGTAACAGCATGTATCACTGACTTTGGTTTATCCAAGGTTTTCTCTTCTGAGACATCAGAAACCCAGCTGGGCAAGATTGCAGGAACTCTTTGATATTTAGCACTGGAGGCCTTGAGTGGTCAACCTCTGTCTTTTGAAACCAATGTGTATGTGTTTGGGATGCTGATATATGAGGTATTGATGATTGTGAGCCATTCTTTGCCATCTGATATGATGTCAACAGGTATTCACAGAAGAGGTTCCATTCATTAGAGAGCTCAACAAGTTCATGGAGGAAGGTCTTGTTGAACTTCATCACCCAGCATTGAGTAAAGTTAATGAGCACGGCTTAAATGACATGCTTTGGAAGTTGCTTTCTGATTGTATATCCAGTCAAGCCTCTTCATGCCCATGTTTTAAGATGATTCAGGTGCAACTCCATTCATTGAAGAAAGCGGAATGATCTGGTCAATCAGTCCATCTAGGTAATATGTTTTTAAGAATCTACTTCAGCCTCACTCATATTTCAAGACCCCATGCCCAAGGCTGATTAGAGACATTGGGAGATTGACACCAATTCAAGGGCCTCAGTCATCACTCATGTGGCACCGCTAGCAAATAACGACCAGACTATATCAAGGGAACTATCTTCCAGAAGACTGATTCCAGTCCGAATCCAAGTAATGCACAAATACTTTGGCATCAATTTCAGTATTGTATCAGGAGAACTCGGCATATATCTTGAGGGTACTGACTCATACCAGTGGCAGTCAATCAGAGCCACACAAGGGTCCTTAACAAGGTGCATGATTGATGCTGTTCTGGCTAATTTACCTTGGCTAATTGCCCATCAGTGAGGAGGGGAACAGATTTTCATATAGGAGTAGCATCAGCAAAGGAAATAACTCATGGGAATTAAATGGTACAGATGTCACACTATGCACTCTGATGGACCCCATAGGGGTCTGCCATTTCAGTGATAGCCAAATGGCCCAGAAGTGGTACAGGCTACAATTGAACTATGCCTGTGATGGATCTGTGGGTAATTGGGGTATGCTCTTTCTTATCTCCATGCCCCCCTGTGGCTGAGCCCTGCAGTGATGGTGATGGGTGACTGGTTCCATACAGAGCAAAACTGGAGACACCTCATATGCAGCAAGTTCCAACAGGTGCATCCGGTCATAGGAGTCTCAGACATTATGGTATGTGTTTTAAATTGTGTTTTTCAAAGATGTGGGCTGAACACTGGATGTAGCCCCCCAACAGCTCTTGGAAGGATGTCAGTTTGCCTAAATGATGCATCATGGACAACTACACTTTGAGTGAAAAATACCTCGTTTGCATCACTAACCCAGGCAAACAGTCTGGCAGATTCTGTTGCAAGCTTGATGGATGCAAATTGATCTTTGAAAGTTATCAACAACAAAGTGACAGCCTGAGATAGCAGGGCAACAAAGGGCTGTTGAAGGCAAGGGAAGAGATCTACCCATCAGAGGAATATGCTGAAGTGGCATTTTATGTTGTAAAGAAAGTTTTAGAGAAGGCAGGGGAGTCAGGGAATAATACCCTAGCAAAGATTTTTTCATTTTAAGGCGCATCCATAATGTACATATGTAGTTGCTGTACATGTGATGCAATCACGAGTCTATTCCTGCTACAATTAGTAGTGGGTTATAGGGTCCAGTTACAGTTCGGTTTTACAGTGATTTGCACACTTTTACGTTTATGTTTATTTTTATTTGGTTTTGCATGTTTGACTGACTTCCTTGACCACTCAAGTTGTTGAACCTCTCAGTGTGTTATGTGTCTCAACAGTCAGGTCGTTTGTGGGTGGTTAGATGAATCTGTGTTTCGATTCCTCGTTTTACCTGCAGTCATGTCTCATGGAGCCTCGAGTGGTGAACCTCAATATTGTGGGACATTCTTTATGGCCATACAGAATTCGAGCGCAGGCACTGAAGGCACCGAAGCGAGAATCTGGGAGTTAGCATACATTGGTATCCTTCTATAACCTTCAATCTAGAGTCATATTTTGACCAATAGCTACATCTTGAGTTCTCTCACTATATCTTTTTTTTCCATGCAAGGACATTCAATACCACTCCACATCAACAAGCAAGGTTTCAGCCCAAGTTTTACAGTAGCGGGTTTTGCCATGGATGTGGTGCTTTTGTGTTATTTAATGAACAGTTTGCTTTGCATGTATAATAGTAATTACAACCCTGGGCCTTGATGACCACTGCACCCTGATTCTCCACGCACAATCAATGGCCCCAAGACTTCCAAGTACGTACTAGGGTGGCTAGTTTGAGAGGCCGGAGTCGAATTTATGGTTGAGCTCAATGGCCCTTGGTTCATGAATTGACGCAGCGTGGAAGGTAACAAAAGCGACGAATGCTTCTCGACAGCTGAAAGCCAGGCCTAGAGAAGATATATTCAGACTTCAATGAAAAGACAGCCAGTGAACACGAGGTCAAAGATGCCCAGAGGAAGAGGTGGAAGTGACACCTGCGCCAAAGCGAGGGGCGCACGCGAGGTACGTCTATGCATAGGGGACTGGTCACCAGTCTATCTACCCGGACTGGCAGTGATAGTAGTTGTTCCTATTATCCCGCTCGCCAGTCTCTGATCGCTAGATGATTATTCCAACCAATTTCGAATCTCATTGAAGTAAACTTCCTGGTTCATTCACATAGGTTTCCGACCGTAAAAGACTCGCACCGTCGTGTGAGTCCCTTCAGTACTATCCCACTCCTCCGAAATCTCATCCATCATCTTGTCAAACTCCTCGACCGACGCATAATGACCGATGCCGCCCGCTCTCATCACAGGATTCCGCATTCCTCTCCACGCGCCGATCGTCGTGTTTCTCCCCTGCACACCACCCTCGCCAGCCCACTTGCCCATGTTCATGACCACCTCCTCGGACACGACATCGACGAACCCAGCCGCTTTCAACATGTCCGCAACGTACACCGCACAGCGCATCAACATACTCTTGCTCGTCATAAACTCGTCCAAGAACAAGAGATGCGTCGCCGTTTTCGGTCCTGATATCCACTCAGGCCCGATTTCGATGAGTTGGGCAAAACCGCCGGGTACGAGAACACGGTACATTTCGTCGATGCTGCGTCGCCATTGGTCGCGCGTGTATGCGGCAATCAGGAGGCGTTGGTGAACGAGGGTGAACTTGGAGGACCAGTAGGACGGGAGGGAGGTCGAGGCGCAGATGGAGAGGTGGACGTTGGCGGAGATGGTGGGGTACTTTGGGAAGAGACGGGATTCAATGTCGATGCCGTAGAGCTGGACGGGTTCAGGGAGTTGTGCGCGGGCGTCGCAGAGCCATGCACCTTTCGTTTACGTGTGGGGATGCAATGGCCGTCATTGGTACCAGAATTTTCTTTTTAGGGGAGGACTTACCTGTCCCGGTACCAATGTCCAGGACTTCATCCTTTTCTGAGAATGAGATGGGGGGGAATATGAGACGACCGGAGAAAAGGCGGGTGTATAACTGGTGTTGTGCTAGAAGCCTGCACAATGAAAGTTGGAGTGGGATGTGAAAATGACAGGGAGGTCAGATTTAAAGCATACCTCTGGCGTTCCTCTTCGTCAGAGGGCAGAAGATACAGAGATCCTGCATATGAGTGTGTTGTACGCTCGACTGGGCTCTGACTGATTGTCATGCTCATGGCCGACGAGGGTGTGAACCTACCGCTTGAACTTTCCATCCTTTTATCCTTTCAGGTCCATGAAGGCAAGTGACGTGTTCCACGGATACCTCGGATATTTGGATGATCGGCTGCTTGCGGCTAGCTGCAGAACTGACAGAAAAACGTATTTTTGAACTCTTGAGACAGCCTGCAATGAAAAAAATGACGTGTCATTCTTTGTCAAAAATACTAACATGTTAGGAGAGAGGACACGGCAGGAAAGATGATGTAGATGGTATTGATGTACAACCTGTCCAAGTTTCCAGTGTGTCGCGTGGTCAGAGAACGGAGTAACTTACCTTGCCTTTCATCGTCGTCCATGTGCAGGAGAAACGGAACTTCTGGTTACGTGTGTCACTGTGGTTTGACCGGCATATATGGTTATTTAAATTGCCTCACAGTGCGACTGGCAGAAGAGCTCACTGGTACATAGGAAATGAAAACAGGTGTCCGAGATTCCGAGGGAACTTGAGGGTGATGTACGTCATGCAATATTGCATGGTACCTTGTTGCAGTGACGTCGAGCGAACCTCTGATCATCTGTCACGATTCCCAAAGACTGATAGCATTGAACCATAGACAATTTCGCACTTTCCTCGCCTCTCCTTTGAGTGGGGGCCGGACTAAACAATCAAACGTGTTGCCTGAAAACAGCGAACTTGGAGGAGATCACACTACTTTATGGAGATAGGTAGGGTGACATCTTGAATTTGCATTTCCTCGCACGTGTTTTGGCTGCACTTGACCTAAACCCAGTATAGCACAGGATATGAGCTCGGCTTGCGGCGCCAGCGACGTATAGCATACATAGACACCCCCACCTTATGCGCGTCGCTCCAAAGTGAATGTCAATGGAATATTCCAACAGTTGTGTCAGTGGACTCGGGCACTGATATGAGTTTAGGTTGTTGCGTGTGCCGTCGAAGTTACCAACGACACCCGAGTCTACTTGTGGTCTGGCCGGAATGATAGTCCGTGACCAGACCACTCGGGGATGAGCGCCGACACACCCGTTGAATGGTCTCCGGAGGGTTCCAAGGTTGCGTTTCAAACGTCTGGTTCGACGATTCTGGGACCATCCAGGTCCTACAACAGGCAGGAGAAGATTGTGTCAGTACAATTTCAGGGTTTCAAACCCAGCTGTCACCGGGAGCAGATCGCCGATGGAGTAGATGGGGTTATGTATATACAACCATTTTAAGGATGGTACAGCTCAGAAGGACGCAGGCCAACAGATTGATGAACTTACCTTCGTCATTCCACACACGAGTGTCAAGTGAAATGCCAGGCAGTAACAGCCTCCACAGTGCCTTCCATCAAGTTGAATTCGGGGGCGTCTATTCCCGCTATCGGGCTTGGATGTTTTGGAGGCGCGAGTCAAGAAAGGAGGGACAGGGCCAAGTTGTGGATAGGAACGGCCTTGAATATACGCCGACACGCTCGTTTCTGGCTCCGCTCACTCACATGCGCGCATAAGCAGGATTGTACGGGCATCTCGATACGGCTGGGCTATATGGTGAGCAGCCTTCAAGTTGTCGGCTCATTTGCAGAACCACGACTCGCGTTGTTCAATCTTCCCAGGGACTGAACACTCCGTCGGCGCTGCCACGATCCGCGAGTCGGGTATACCTCGCGAGGAGATATTTGTGACCACGAAGTTGCTGTACATCTTCTGAGTGATAGGGCCGCCGTCATCCACTCTCATTGTGGGGGATCCAAGGCCGTTCAGAAAGGTACCTTGGAAAAGTAAAAAGTTTCGAAGAAGATTCAAACAGAACCCAAGGCTGTGCTGGCAAGTCACGGCTCGGGCCCAGGCAGTGTCTTGATTCACATCTACTAATAACTAGTATTGATTCTCATTGCTGGGTAGTACCAGTAAGTTTGGACGGGCCCGGCGGGGTATCGTGGCAGTCCAACTTTCTCCGAGCTTGGATTAACTACTAGTGCGTTCCCCTTGTTATTGAAGTCCTACCATCTAACTCTCGCGTATTCTTCACAGGCCAACTGCTCGACTTGAATTCTAGCTGTGATGTTCATCCCATTCATAACCAGTCGTTCAAAGTCCCGACGTCTAGAACGCCGTAAAGGGGGTGGCGGTGGTGGGAGAGGCAGCGGCGATGGCGGGGACACGGGCGAATCAAATGGTTCCTCGTCGTCGTCATCTAAAAGCGGGAGTGGATCAAGCACATCAGGCTCCGGAAGACAGACTAGTGTACCGCTGACCACCACTACTGCGAGCGGGAAGACTTCTGCGATCGCTTACGGATCGGGTGGTGGGAGTAGAATTGTAATTCCCGCAGGTCAGCAGTTCGCTGGCAGGTCGGCAGGAGGAGGAGCGAGGGATCAAATTTACGGGACACTGTGGGTTTCCTGATTCGTTGACTGGGTTGTGTTGTTCTATGTCTGTTGACTTACGACGTGATCCTCAGGACATATGGAAGTGGTTATCCAGGCATAATTGGACGCGGCGTTACAGGCCGAGGTTTTCCCTTCTGGTATTGGCCCGTTGTTTGGGGTGGGCTTGGTGTACCAACTGGGAGCTACTTGGACGCTCCGGAGTTACTATGCCACCTTATTCTTCGTAAGTTAGCGTCTGATACATACCCATTTCAATCTCAGTATGGAGATTGGTACAATACCAGTCGTGTTGGTGGACCAATGGCCGAAGCGACATTTGCTTCCAACAGTACTAACACGACCTTCCACGTGCTCTCCGACAATAGCACTGTTTCATCCCTCATCTCCTCAATAGACGCCAACTGCTCTTCCTCACTCTTATCGTTCAACATCACCACAACCATACAATACTTCGGCGCCAGGAGCACCCCTACCGGAACAAGCAATACAGTACTACCGTGCTAGTAGTATCGTGCTGACGCTCGACGGTTACAACAACTCGGCTACGCCGAGTAGTAATCCCAATGTCACGGATTCATCGCTCCCGTCAAGTGTCGACACGACGCTGTTGAACTGTTTGAATCAGACGATCGGACTCGCTGCGCCGCTCATCAGTGGCGCCGATATGCGGTGGTCAACGGCCCCATCAAGTGGGTCTCTCCTGGGATTGGTGTGGTTAGTATTGTGCATGGTTTCTTTTCGATGATGATGATTTCCCCCTTATTTTCTTCTGTTGCCGGTGCTGGGCGGAAGGGGCACTGATTATTACACGCACCATGACGTTATTCGCTATCTGTCTGTTATGCCTCTACAATAAGTGTAGCATAGATACCCTCTACCGTGCTTCTGTGTCCGGTTCTAAACGGTCGATGGGATATTTCGCAGTTGGGCGTGAGCACTGAGAACATCCTGGTTCACGGCCACGTTTTCACGGAGGTAGTCCCACGTAGTGGTCTTGATCCTAAACTAAGCCCCCTCGAGTCCAGCAAGGCAGAGTCCGACGCCACCTCAAAAGTATATCCTCGCCTCCAGAAGCTGCCAAGAATCGAATCCTTCGAATTTGCATCGAGCTTGCTTCGCACAACCGTCCCGACGGTGAAACGCACGGAAGATCCCTTCCAGGTTGGGCAGCATTGCTATGCCTGGCGGGCGATCGTCACTCTCTATTTTTGGGACCTGTGCGCATCATCTCTCTCCCAACTCACGTTCCAACTGAGCTGCAGGTCACCTTTTGTGGTCCACTGCGACCAACAGTGTCAGCCCACTCTTTGACAATGGCTAAGGAAGGTTTTGACCCTGACAATGTAACAGAAACACTTGTGAGCACTACACAGCTTAATGAATATGCACGTGGTACCCTGGTATGATTAAGTGGCCACGTTCCACTACGTCATCCGTGATCAGCAGGGCAAGCATGCCGCGAAACCCAACCTTGTTGGACTCGTATCATAGGTGAATTACACGTGCAATCTGTTGAATTATGAGGTCCTATGGCAAGGGTGGCTGTGTATAGAGCTGAAACGATTTCGACGCTGAGTTGGCGGCACGCCAGGCGTCATTTCGGGAGGCTGCCGTTGCCGTCCCCACCATTATGTTGCACAGCCCGGCCCACTTGGAGAATTAAGCATTGTACTCGGCGAACAGCACCCCCGAGTGTGCCATTTGGAAGTTCGTCAGCGCTTGTAGCTCTTCAACGTCGTTCGCGTCGATCCTGCGCATTGTTTCCGATGATGGTGTTTAGACAGCTCGCTTATGTGGAAGCTTCTCTTTGAAATTTTACATGAACCAGAAATAGCCCGTCAACTGGCTGCGGCGAGCTTTACCAGATGGGTGTCGGTCAATACCAGGCGATCCACGATCTAGACGTGATGCGGCAACCACCGCAGCCGCTGGTACCACAGCCTCGTCGGTTCTGAGCTTGAAATCGGGGGTTGAGCACAACTTATCAGCAAGCATGATTTTGCAGCTCTTCCATAACACTATTACAACAGGAAAAGATCAGTTAGGCTGTCTCAATGGCAGCTGCACGGTGCACCCAGTTCGTGCCTGCAACACCCGTTGTTTCTGAACATGTGCAATTGGGTGGAAATGACTCGTATACCACTTGGACAGCCTGCCATTC
>JBBPTD010000039.1:0-80688 GCA_038093895.1 Boletus aff. mottiae
ATGCTGGCATCTCCCCACGAGCTGATCGAGATCGGAGAGGTGTCAAACCTTTTCCAACTTGCAGGGCAACGTCGATGACAAGGGCAGACTGTCGTCAAGGGACGTCCCGATCCGTGCGATTCTGTTGCAGCACGATCGCACCAGGAGTCAAGTTTGCAATCACTTTTTCTTCTTTGAAGACCAGCCCCAATTAAACCCGGGTGCTGGCAGTTTGGTACGATCGAGTCCAAGTCGTCCAGTGCTCTATCCATTTTGATCAAGGCAGGCGATCGATTCGGAGCTGATTAGATAGCAATTCACAGCACAGACAATTAGACCAGACAACACATGCACCCCCGTTACAACCACAGCCAGGCGAGTCATATGTAATATTTATGTAAACAAGAGATCCAGTAATGTAACACGTATCCGACCGAAAAAAAAGTGAATCAAGCACGAATAAATGACGGATCACATGCGTAGGAAGAGAAGTGAGCGAGTGTATACGATCGTTGGTGGAAGAGGGAATATAATAAAATGGGAATGCAAAGAAGAAGCAAAAGTACATGTGGAGATGGCGAACGAGCGTGAGATATGTACCGACGGCCAACAAAAAAAGGGATATCATCATTGAACAATGAAACAAGAGAACAACATAATATATAAAATCAAATATGAGAAAAACAGATGACACAAATATTGACTGTTAGTATTGTCCCGCTGGTGGAGGTGGCGGCGGCTGAGCATGCCCGTGTGATGGCTTGGGCGACGCCATCGCCGCCCGTAAATCATACCCCAACCCCGCGTCGAACGGTGAGAACGGTCGTACATCCAGGCGAGCGTTGGGCACGGGAGAGATTATCTGCGGCGGCACGGGCGTGAGGGTATCGAGCGCGCTAGCCAAACCAACGCCCAGGCTGTCATAGAAGCGTCCGCGTACGTCGGCTTCTTGTGTTTCCTGGATATAATCTGCAGGGGGACGTGGCATCAATGGTGGCGGGGGTGCCTCGGTCGTAGGGATCGCAGTGGCATACGGGTGGCGGGACGGGGGTGCGTCTTCTGTGTAGCCATTAACCGTTGCCTGTTCCTCAGCTTCGTACCTGGCGCGTAGTAGTGCCTTCTCCTCGGCCGCCGTCAAGGGTTTAAAACCGTTCATCGTCGGAGGGACAGGTGGGGCACGGGTGCCATTGACACGTGGAGCCTGCGAGGGCATCGGCTGCCCCTGTTCTTCATCTTCATAATGTTGTTGCTGTTGCTGCTGCTGCAGAAGCCGTGCAACTCTATCCTGTTCCTCGAGTCTCCTTCTAAGGATTTCTTTCTCTGATAACCCATTGTCTTCAGGGCGTGGACCAGCGTACGCAGGCGCCTCTGCCGAGTGCGACGGGGGTGGAGTGTGATCTCGTATCTGTATCTGTGCCTGTGCCTGTGGCTGGGCAGCAAGCGCTGCAGCGTCCCGAGCTTCGTACTGCCTCCTCAGCCTCTCCTTCTCGTTCAAGTAGTTCGGTTGACTGCTACTACCCGACGACTCAAACGGAGGAGGCATGTCCGACTCGCTCGCATGACCTTGCCCGTTGGACTCTGGGAACAAACTGTCGTAAGACGCAGGTGTAGCCCCCGCAGCCGAGGAACCAGCACCGGGAGAGCCATATTGCACGTTTTGATTCCGATCAACGGCGAGCTTGGCCTGGTGATAACGTTTCAGCGCCGCTTTCTCTTCTTCGGCCGAAGGATAGTGGGGTATGCGTGATGCTGACGACGGAGGGGAGGGCGACGTAGCCCGATTGTTCGGCGTGCTAGGGCCATTGTTGGCATTGGATGATATTGAAGAGACTGCTTGTTGATACAAGGCGGCCCCAGCTGAGATGGAAGGACCCGGCACGGTCGAAAATTTATCGCGGGAACCCGGAGAGTTCGCATCTGAACTGCTCCGGCTATGGGTAGATGTCGAAGAGACTCCAAACGCTTGCGTACGTTTCACGGTTGCCTGGGCGTGTTCATACAACCGGACCTTTTCCGTTTCTGCGGTTGGCCAAGCGGCTGATTTCTTGGACGTGGTGCTAGGGGTAGACGTCAGATTGGTTGGCATCTGAACATCCGTCAGTGACTCGACCGGGTGATGAAACTGTTAGTCTCACATCGCTAGCCGCCGTTGCGCTCCCCATCGCAGCTGGCCCCTGTATCTGTTGTACTCTCAACACAGCATTCTCATACAACTTCGCCTTTTCGTTTTCAGCCGTGGGCCACGCCTTCTGGGTGGTCCGTGGTGCTGGCATGGCAGTGATCCCCTCCTCGGCATCCTTTTCGCTGATATTCGTGATCGTTAACCGGTTCTGCGGCTGAGCATTTGCGCTCGGTCGCCTTCGTCCTACTCGTGCCTCGGGGACGACTTGACTTCCCTCCGCACCTGTGCCACTCAGAACAGTGTTTTCTTGAATACCGCCCAAACCACCTCGAGAACCCGGTCGTCTCGAAGAGCCGTATCCAGGGTGGTCAACTGTCCCTGTTGCTCTCGCTCCAGAACTACTTCCAAGAGCTCCGAGTTCATCGACGTCCAGCTGTGTATTTGCGGTATCATTGTGTCCCGTCGGTGCGGTCCTGTGAATGGACTGTTTGGGCGGTGCAGGAGCGGGGGTACTGCCAAATTCGTTGAAAGCGGAGACGCGGTTAGAGGAATCACCTGTCTGAGGTCGAACGATAGAGGTGGTGATGGGTACAGTTGCTGCCGGGCTCGAGGGTGAGGCTACACATAGACTGGGTGCAAGGCCAATACGTCTGTCAGAGACATTCAGAATAGTTCGGGGAAACAAGAGTTCAAAGAACGTACCTAATAGCTTCTTCCGATACGTTCCTACGAGATCAAGGCAATGTTTCAGTCACTCCTGTCCTCTGGTGTGTACACTGAGTCTACTCACCGAGGCCAGTTTGATACAATGACAGGCAACTCCATCGTCACACTCTGCATCTGCCCAATCCACGCCCTTACAATAATGACATATGTAATGTCAATATGTCTCGCTGCATTCAATGTCGTCGTCGTGTGCGTATTAGGGATTAAACACCCCAACTCGGCCTTATGTTGCATGCCATTGTACAACGTGACGCTCAGCGGGACTTTTTGTTCCCCAATGTTGGCTGTCTTGGATTGGGGTCCACTCCGTTTCGCAGTGGCTTGCGGACCAGCACGAAAGATGGTGGTTTCTCTCAGCGTGAACTCGAATCCACGGAGTACGACGGGGTGGACGGCGTCGGACTTGAGAATCGCCATGACGGAGACCCGATCACCAGGTCCGTAGCATGTTCGGTCACGCTCAACAGTGAGGTGTACGCCGTCTTGATGGACAGAACGTGACTCGGGTTGGGAGTAGACGGGCCAAGTTGAATGTAGCTCATGCTTGTCGATTATGATTGTCGTTGCTTGTGATAGGACGGCCGCTTTGCGACGGCGAAAGAAACCCCTGCCAGAGTTCAGAGAAGACGAAGTCAACTTGTGGGAAAAGACTCACTGTTTTCCGAGCGTGCATACTGTTGCGACCAGTTCGTATCGAATCCCAGCTGCATGGAGCATTTCAATGAAGAGCTGAATAATGCGAGACATCAACTCACCACCCCTATCCAATGCGATGCTAGGCGGTATGGACTCGGGAATACGAATCAAGAAAGGAAGATCTTGCTGCCAACGTCACCACCAACATCAATATCAGCAATAGTCATGTACAGAAAACATCACCACGCACAGATTGTAGCACCGAGTAATCCTCGCCCGACTGCCAAAGCGTGATAGGGCTAGGTCCGACATGGTCAAAGTACGAGTTCGCTTGACCTCCACCCGGGAGCGTCTCGATCTTTTTGAGCTCGACGCGTACCCATTTGGCTTTGGCGCCTGCAGGCCCCACGCGGACTTCAATAGCCTACCATGCGTTGTGGAAACGTGTTTGGCGAGCGAGATTAGAAATGTTGGATGCGGGATTGGATGATTTGGAGGGGGCAATCAGGTCGGGATGGCGCAGAAGAGAGCAAGGGAATGGATCAGGAGAATGCGGGGCTGATGGACAAGGACCACATACCCCTTTGACGGCAGCCTGCGGTCGGTCCCTTGCACCGGGTGGAATTCCAGGATAGCCTTCTCACAGCGCATTGCAAAGCAGCCATACGTGCAAGTTCGAAAAAAAATTCAGTGTCCAGCATAGGCATAATGCAAGACGTCAAACTTATGGAGAAACTCGGAAGTCCAATACACTCACCGACTACAAAGTCGACGTTGGGAGGCGGTTGGAGGGCACTTGATTGCAAGCCACGTCAGTCGAGCAGAATGGCAAGTTGGAACAGATTGCTCGTACATGCGCACGTTGGCCATTTTTCCTGCCTGAGGGTCCTACTTCACGTATCGAGAATCTTGCGCACCACCCGGCGAAAAAAAAGATTTGAAAGCGGCCAACGATCCAACGAGCGTCAGGGAAAGAGAAAAAGGATGGGACGAGGTTCCGTTGGCTGGATGGTCCCCTGGAATATGTTACTACGAGCGACTGATTGGAGGCTGGTAGCTGAACAACGTAGTCACCGCGTGTCAGGGTGCCTAGCTTCAAGCGTTCATCGCCCCCGCCTGATGGAAGATTAGTGAACAGTTCGGAAGATCCTAAATGGTCTTCTTGCGCTGGGCGTCTGCCGAATGCACAGCCCTCATGCACATGGCTCCTCCACACGGAACTTGCACTGGTCCGTCTCATTCTCACACTCAGATCATCGAATAAAATATGAGCACCGACTAGAAACCGACATCTGTATCAGAACTTGAATCCCTTGCCCTTCTTCGTCTCCCGCTCCTTGTCCATCTTTTGCTTCTTCTTCGCCATCTCCTTGGCCACCATGTCAGAAAAGTCCTCCTTCGACCCGGCCACACCAGCCGACCCACGCGAGTGCTGTTCGTACTTGCGGCGAAGCTCTTCTTCCGAGAGCCCCTCCAACTCGGAAGCATCCAACGAAACTTCCACCCCATTTACTTTCCGCTAATCACCCATTCGTCAGTGAACAAGACCAGATATCAAAACGCAAGCGCACCTTGGTCCCTCTCTCGTCTCCCAAGACGGGTATAGGCGCCGCATGCGCTCCAGCAACAGCAGCAACATCGTACCCCCTCTCGCTTCCCATAAGTCCGCGCACTGACGTTTGTTTCTCTGGAACGACCTGATACAATGACCGTGGACCTGTGTCTTCTTCCCTCTCCCTTGGCGGTGCTGTCTTCCGCAGTTCCAGGAAATCGGGTGTCTCGAGCCCCCCTGCGACAGTCGATACCACAGACGTAAGACCTGAAGGGGTTTCGAGACCCGATGGCGTTTGCAAGCCATCTGAAGGCGCAGCGGCCTCGGGTGCTTCTTCGGCTTCCGACTCTGATTCTTCCTCCTCCTCTTCCTCTTCTGCAAAGTCATTTCAGTGAATGCTCTTGCTCCATCAAGCGTGGCAAGAAGCGCTTACCTTCTTCGGGCTCGAGCTCTCCCCATGTGTTTTTTTCGATTGGTTCACCAACCTAGGTAATTTAGATGACGTGAATAAACAACTCCGAGCAGTCCAAATACATACATCAACATCGCTGACTTTCGGCAAGACCCCAAAGACATCACCGTAAAGCGGTCGGTTGTACTCGTCTAGAGGAGGCTTGCCCCAACCACCAGGATGGAAGCCCCACTGCGCGCCTTCTGGTATAGGCGCGTTCAGACCTGGTATGCGGAGTGTCGGATAACTCGGTGGGGGCCCGAATCGCTGCATGCTGATGAGCCACGGGGGAGGTGCTAATGGTGGGATGGACAAGGCTTCCACAAGCTCGGGTGATAAATCACCAGGTCGCTTCTCCTTTAATGATGTCTCGAACTCTTTGCCCTCGTAATACCTGTTCAAAGGTCAGTATTTTACCTTTCGCAGAAATGAAAACACACCCACATTTCCCCAAAGCTCGTTACCACAGGCTTTGTTGCAAATTTGAAGAATGCGTCGTGCAATTTCTGGTAGTCGATATCCACTTTTCCCATTTTGGGCTGAACCCGCTCTCTCGTCTTCGCTTTGAGTGACATATTTGCTTCCTTCTCCTTGATCGCATCCCGCATTGTGGCAATGCCAGTGTCTGCGATGTATGATGGTAATTGGAACGGTGGCTTTTCGATACCTCTCTTGCCCTGCAGGTAATCCCTCTTGGCGCTCCAGTGAGCGGGAATAGGTACGGAATTCCTATAACACTTGAGGTGTAGGAGCAATCTTGGGTCTGCGGCGGAAGGATCGGTCCACTCCACTGCCTCGGGTTTTGGAACGAGTTGTTTGAGTTCGGCGATGGTAAGTCTGGAGAGTTTGCGTTGCTTTTTTTTCGAAAGAGGTTTTTTGGGAGCGTCCGAGTCATCCGAATCTGCTTCGGAAGCCATGTCGTCGTCCGAGTAAATGACTTCGCCTTTCGTGGGCTCTACACTCTTGCCCTAGACATGGAAGGGTGGGCATCAGCTAGACAGTTCCGTAGGGGTTAATGTCGGGAGACGCACCTCCGAGTAGTCAGTAGGAGTCTGGAACTTGGCAAAGATGTCGGAAAAGGCCTCAAAGGCCGCGTCTTTGACATCCAACTGCTCAAGGACGTACTCGACATTATCACCAACAGAGTCTGCCAACGGCCCTCGTTTCACCGAGATCTCCCCATTCGAGGCGGCGCCATTCAGTTGCTGCGTGAGTGAGAGTAAAGGACACCCTCAGCGAGCGACCGCGCGGATAGAAAACAAGACTCACCGATGTCTGGTTCGAAGTGGCAATAGCCTTCTTCTGCTTTGCCTTGGCGCGGCGTAGCTGGTTTTTGGATTTAATGGCCTTTGTGTTTGTATCAGAGGTTGCAGTTATACCGTTCACTGTGGCGGGCATCGTTGTGATCTCCTCTGTCTTGTCGCTGTCGTGATGGGTCTCGAGAACGTGCGCGACAATGGCGAGCGGTTCCCGACCGCCAAAATGAGGATTAGGTAATCCATTGGGGACAAGTTCTGAATCACGTGGTCAAACATTTCCCACGGTCCGACGAGTCACCGAGCGGTTTCCTTGTCCGTCTTTCTTCTACCACGCCCGCTGCAACCAGACGATGGTGAAAAAAAAGAACAAGCAGGTGGGTGTCCATTTTGTAGCACCAAGGATAGTTCAAGCTGATTAGATACTACTAGATCATTCGGCCATGGTGCTGGTATTGCGAACGAGAGTTCGAGGATGAGAAAGGTGCGTCGTCGGCCTCGCACGTCAAGGGCGTCATCCTGACTTGCACTGTTATAAAGTCCTCATGCAGCACCAAAAGGCAAAGCATTTCAAGTGCAACATGTGTCCTCGTCGGTTGAACACAGCAGGAGGCCTTGCAGTCCATATTCAACAAGTACACAAGCTCGAACCTGAAAAGTGAGCGGTCTGTTCGTTCTCGATTCGTTTCCGATCTCACATACACATTTTTCTCACAGCCTTCCACGAATAGAGAACGCCCTTCCTGGTCGTGATGGCTACGAAGTTGAAATCTTTGGCATGGAGGGCATCCCGGCACCCGACGTGGCTGACTATAAGCGTCGCAAAGAGATAGAACTTGGTCTCGCGGCTGGCTCAATTTCTCAACCACAGCCTAAACGTCCCAAAGTCGAGAATAAACCCTTGTCAGAAGAGGAGCTGCGTGCGCAACTCGCGGCCCACAGGGCACTCATGGGCGCTAGTTCCGGTGACGCCACTTCGACCCCTCCTCCTGTATCAGATGGCGGAGCGGTGTACGGAGCACCACCTCAGGCATACTCAGCTCCTCCCATGCCTGTCATGCCAGGGCCTCCGACGGGGATGTCACCACCCGGGATGCTTCCAGGTGCGCAACCCGCTCCCTTCCTCCCTCTAGGAGGTACACCTCCGGTAGGGGCATTTCCAGGTGCGGCACCTCCATTCCCTCCCCCCTTCCCCGGTATGTCCGGTTTCCCACCTGGGTAAGTCCATGCCTCGTTTACAAGGTTTGTTTGGGCCTCGTGTAATTGATGCTGACAATTTACTTCTGCCTTGTATTTGCGTAATGTGATGATAACTAGACCTCTACCGCCTGGGTTTACAATGCCCCCTCCAGTTGGGATGCCACCCTCGACTGGTATGTTTCCTCAAGGTATGCCTCCCTTCCAACCAGGCATGTCTCGTCCACCACTCGGGCCGCCTCCGGCATTTGTCC
Source organism: Boletus aff. mottiae (assembly GCA_038093895.1). Lineage (NCBI taxonomy): Eukaryota > Fungi > Basidiomycota > Agaricomycetes > Boletales > Boletaceae > Boletus > Boletus aff. mottiae. The sequence goes on from JBBPTD010000039.1 coordinate 8,174, forward strand.
CTGCTGCCTCACCTTTCGCTGCCTCCGGTATTAATGGGGCTGGATCACCGACCACTCCTGCCGTGGGAAGTGGGACGCCTACGCTGGCGCCACAAGCAAAGCCGGTACCGCCTACTGGGTCAGTGTCTGCCCAAACTCTGCCGCCGCCACTTGTACTTCCAAATGCAGCTTTGGAACAAAAGTATACGCCATTCAAGAAAAAGACCGAGCTCAAATATGCGGATCCTAATTTCTCTCCTGTGCGTTTCCTTTCTTTTTTTTTGTTGTCGATTGACGCTAATCCAGATTCGTGCGCTACACAGGAAGAGAAACGTGCCCATACGGCTAGATACTACTTTGCCAAGGAATCGACAAACATTGCATCATCGCCATCAGCAATTGCGAGTCTTGCGCCGGAGGAGATGAGAGGGAAGAAACGTGCGAGAGCCGAGGATTTCCTGTAGACTGTTCCCCGTGTCGGTCTCGGTCTTCTTTGCGAACAGTGCAGGTCGCGATGAGTGGATGGTTTTTTTCAGGTTTCGGGCTCAGGTCATGCTGTCGAGAGAAGCATCTGGGAAGAGACGGCGGATTGAGAAAGAGGCACTGTTGTGTGGAAGGCGAACGATGGAGACTTGATGATCCAGTCCGTCCCATCCATCTTTACTATCCTCTATCCCCGAGCTTTCCGCACTCATCTGATCTTCCGTCTTTTTCCTCGATCACCTACTCCTCCAGAAATGGACATGGACATGAGAAAATGACTCGTACGCTCATGTGGTATGGACTTCGAATTTTCTATTGTCTGTCTCACGTCTTGTTCTTCCCCCTCCTCATTAACCTTGACCAAGCGGTGGGCGTTGCTCATCAGTGTGTGTGTGACACGGTCGGTTTAGTCTCTATTTCCCCCCTATCCTTTTTTTTCCTGTCGTAGATCACTGTTTTCTTTTTATTGTTTTCTTTCATGTAATATGAATATACCACGGTTGCTGCTATGGTGTGTAGACTGAATGCTTGGTTTTGGTGGAACGCCTCAGCGCCAGCATGGACAACATGGTGAACACCCGCAGCTTGGCATAGAGTACTAACATGCAACCACATACAACAAGTACCACCTCCACTCGATATACACTCACGCCAAGTCAGGCGGTGCCCACAAGACACACCGCCCGCTCGCATTGCCCGTCGCACACCGCTCGACGACGCTTGGATGTGAACACGTGACAGCCTGTGCGGCAGTGATCCTGGTGCAGGCCGAGGAATGAGGGGCGCGTTGGGAAGAAGAGGGAAGGAAGGAAAGAAGCAGGAACGTACCGCACAGAGTCTGATAACTTGGCGACAAGTTCTCCCTAGGTACCCATTCAGCGATGCAACCTCGTGTGTCGAAAAAAAGGGCGTACCTTGCAAGAGTAAATGTCGAGCGAGTGATCCATATTCCCGACCTAATGTTTGACATATGTGTACATGTCGCTGTGATGACTCGACCATGTCACGTACCGTGAAATGTGGGTAGACGTCGGGATTGGGGGTCCATACGGCACGCAGCGGCGTTAGCCATCGTCCCTAAATACATCGCCCATTGTTCATCGTCAACCATCCATCATCGACCTCTCTCTCACGTGATTACTACTTACCGTCTGACAACTATGCTTTATCCGACTGAACGGCGTAAATGCAGGAAAGACGGGAGAGGCGTCATATTTCCCCGCGTCGAGTTCCCAAACTGCCCATCGACATCGATGTCGTCAGCACGAAAAAGAAAAATACAATGAACCTGTACGCACTCCGCAGGGTGTCGTCATAACTGGTGCTCACGATACTTCGCCCTCTCGGATCCCAATATGCCGAAGTGACAGATTTTCCGTGGGCGTACTCACCGCGAAGTGCGCCGCTCCCTTTTTTGGTTTCGATGAATTTCTGGATTCGCTCAAAGTCGAAATCGGACGAGCCAGAGGTGTGTTTTGAAGGGGATGGTGGCGAGGATGACGAAGTGGCACCTCCTGATTGTTTTTGAGTCAACAGAGCATCGAGTTTTCGAGTGTCCCATATCCTGCGCTCGCGAATGAATCCACGGATGAGAGATGTGACGCAAACACCCTTACTTCAAGGATCGGCTGTTCGAAGCCGTTAAGATGAGATGAGGACTGGTCGGATTGATACTGACGCTCCCTATTTTTTGATCCGACAGCCCATACCAGCGAGCATGGCCAGGACCCTCCCGGAGGTCTAGATGGGTCGCGCCTCCAGAGACATCTGAAATCCACATTTCATGTCCGGAAGGGGTCAGCTCAAGCGAAGAAATCAGGACGTCCGAAGAGGAGTATATTTGTTGGGAAACGCCTGAAACGAAAGTAAGTTGTCGGACGGTGCAATCATAAGATGTCGTGTAAAGCTGGTGAATGATAAGAAAAGTAGTATGGATGAGATAAAGTAAATTCACCCTATGTGAGTCTATTGGGTCTATCCTGATAGACGAAATAGACGATTTGGCAGTGGCGGGCCAATGTTGCTGAAGACGCCAATATTTACCTCCAGACTTCTCGTCGGCAGGTGTCACTTCGTCATCTTCGTCAGCAACTTCTTCGACAGGAGCTCGTGCATCCCAAATGCCAACTTGCCCATGCTTGTCTATGAACGTGTCATGAGAGAGACAAACCAAAGCCAATTTGTTTACCTCCAAAGAAAATCAAATCCTTGGTAGATTCCGGATGATATGCCGCACTGTAAACTCGATTTTGTGTGACTTTAGCTCTCGAAGCGACTTTCATCTGTCCAAGTCTCTTCCTAAGCCCCTCCGCCTCCCTGGCATCGTGTTTGTCGCTGTCATATACCCATGCATCCACGCTTCCTATACACCTTGGAATGGGCTTGTGTGTGATGGCCTGTAATGAAGCTCGTAGAGCGCTTATCTCTTCGTCGCCCAGTTCCTCGGCAGCAGTGAGCACGGAGAGGTCAAGGTCCTGTGCTCTAGGACGTTTCGCCAAATGGGCATGTTCTTCTGCCAAAATGCGTTCCTCATCCTCCTTTTTCCGCCGTTCCTCAGCCTCAGCCAATCGTTTCCGCCTCTGCGCAGGGGTCTCGTTCGGGTCGACTGCGTCGTCTTTCCGCAGGCGTGCACTTTGTCGACGCGGCGCTTCCTCAGTCAATTCGCGCTTGACCCTCTTGGCGGCTTGAACTGGCTTTGCTTTAGGTTTTGGAGCGGGCTTTGGCTTGACTGACACGCCGAGGTTGGCGACGGCATCCTTGAGCTCGAGTTGTTCGAGAAGCGCACGATTGCGGGCAATGTTTGCTTCGCGTTCTTGTTCGCTATATCGAGTAGCGTTAGTTACTGCACTACAGGCTCTTAGTAGGACTAGCACTTACTAGGCTGATAGTTTCGACATATTGTGTTGATATATGGTTGGGAAATGAAACGCGTCGCGTAATGTCACGGTCACGCGTTGGTCTTCTTTGACTTCCCAACTGGTAGTATGAAGGCTCTTGTCAGGACTCAGCAGGCTTGTCAAAGGGCCACTGCTACAATATTGTCAAGTACGCGACGTTTCAGCTGTTGTCCAGGTGATACTTTTACCGCGCTGACCGATTGTAAACTTGATCGGGTGAAGACCCATGGGTGGATGTTCCTCAAAGCAGGAGCACAATGCAGATACATGACGACCGTGCCAGCCTCTCCCTATTTAACTCAGCAGCGCGTCGTATCTCGAGCAAAAGCCTTCCATCATCATGTCCTCAGAACCTGCCGGTGGCTCACGCAACCCCCTACTCATAGAGGAGCTGTTTTGTGCCGTCCTGCGTTGTCTCATGGACACAACCCCTGAACCAACCCTTTGTCCCATTGACGGTCCACATAGAGTGGGTACTTATGGTATTCCAATTCGAGCACCCGACCCAGATACACGGCGTGCGCTCGCCATTCTTGCTCGGACGTGTCGTGCATTTACGCGTCCGGCACTCGACTTTCTTTGGTGTAGGCTAAACTCGCTCGATCCATTGCTCTGGTGTTATTTATCAAGGGAAACTCTTCTTGTAACAATGCAACCCCTGGTAGGTGAGTTGTTCTTGGAGGTCAAGTCCTGTCTGACGTCAACAGCGTCAGCCATCTTCAGTTGACTGGGTCGTCATCAGGCGCTATGCCTGCCGCATCCAGTACCTTGAAGTCCAAGATAGTCTTTCTTCCTTCTTTCTAGGATGTGCGATGTTCGAGACCAACCTTTTTCCCAAATTGAAAGCGCTGAAATGGAATACGCAGCCGTACATAAATTTCATCGATACCAAGCTTGTGCACCCCCTTCTCGGTCCCAGCTTGGTCGTTTTAGATATCAATACACACGGGGATGACACAACATTCCCGTCACTCCTCAAAGCTCTCCCTTCACGTTGCCCCGCCGTGACAACTGCCAAGTTTAGCATTTCAAGAGGAAGGGATTCGGCATTGATAGACACCTTCTCGCAAGCTCTTTGTAGCTTCAAGAACCTCAAGTCTCTCGTTCTTGACGCCTCTGTCAACGATCATGTGCTGCAGCATGTCATAATGTTTCCCCAGCTCCAGGAAATCTGTCTGACCTTTCAACATCGTCAGCTTCAAAACTTTCCCCCGTCACCCTCCGAAATCCCTCTTCGGAACATGAGGAAGCTAGTTCTGGCGCTATCCGATCTATGTCAGCTTATTCAACTACTCCGTCCCGGCCATCAAAGCTTCTGCGGAGTTCTGCTCCGTCTCCTGAGGATAGAGTTTCCCGCACCCATAGGATCCTTATTCATCGGACTCGCAATGCAGTCACAAAACTCCACTCTGAATGTGCTTCATCTTCACTACACGCGACCTCATCTGGACCTCCAAGACCCCGCGTTGTTATCGTCGTTGACGCTGTCATTCAATACGTTCCAACCCCTTACCTGCCACAGCCATCTCCGCGAGCTCATCATCATGTTACCGAACCCCATCTCTCTCAGCGATGGCGAATTAGCAGACTTGGCGCGTCACTGGCCTTTACTCCAAATCCTCGACTTGTCGTATTTCTTTCGGCTGCCCGAGGGGGGCAAATACATGACTTTCAAAGGGCTCCTATCCCTCGTTTCCATCTGCCCAGCATTGTGCCATGTCGGTTTAACGCTGGACGGGAGGGAGGTCCCCAATGAAGTAGTGGATGGGTCAGGATCCAAAACAATCACGATGCTGCGTTTCCCCCATTCACCGATCAACAATCAGGCGCGCCTGGTCGCCACGTTTCTGTTGACACAATTTCCGTCCGTCACTTCCGTCACAGGACCGCCAGGGGGAAATCAACTCGACAGACATGGCCGGGAATGGGCAGAAGTCGAGGCGTACATGCTCGATTTGAGAAAGCATGGAAGGTGAGTCGATAACAGTGGAGATGTATCACAAGGTTTGGTATGAGACTGTAGTTTAACTTGTACTCTGAAATAGTGAAAATATGAATATGTTGGACTAGTTACCAGTCAAGCAACGCGTGCCGCTGCGCGCTTCCACCCAGACCTACAGGGTTCATGAATGAATCCATACACAAATTCGTTTACTTGACGAGAATATGTTCGTTGCAAAAAGGTGTGGTCTATTCCCGGTATGAGCGAGCGATGTGTGTCAAGCTCGCGGACAAAAGTGATGTGAGGTTAGTCCATGTTTGGCACCTTGACATCATCGTTGAAGCCTCTGGACGTTGCAGTAACGGGCCGATAACTCCCTTCCACTCCCACAACAGGTAAAGATCAGATTGAACTGATACTTTTCCACCACCTGACGGTTTCGTCGCTGGTCCTGTCTCCCCTCCACCACCATAGCCAACGGGATGGCCTAAAGCACAATCTTCCTTGACATCCCTCCGGGAATAGACGCCCTCACTGACTATCGTCAACGAGTTTAGTTTCTCCGCTGCCAATATGTCAGCCATTCCATTCGCTGCAGATTGTGTAACCACCCTTCTTATTATCCTATACACGCAGACGAGGCACAGTGCTGCAATCGTCGGCGTTGTGCTCGCCTCAAGAAACCGATGGCGTTGGTGTAAGTAGTGCGATTGGTTAGCCAGGGACACCAAATCTGACCCATCAAAGTGTCAGAACGAACTCGGGTGCGCAAAGTCCTCCAACCCACATACCTAACTAATATGCCGAATATTAAGGGTAGGTTCTATAATCCTCGAGACCCTGCAGAACGAACCGGAAGTTAAAATGTGTCGTGAGACCCTGTGAGTCAGTCTTTATCAGTCCAGTGATTGATGTAGCGTCTTCCAGTCTCCGTCAAAAATGACGCTATCTCTGGTTTCTGAATAGAGGAGGTTAGAAATGACAACCGGCAGCATGGATTGCACGAACATCATACATGAAGAAAGAGGCTACAAATACAAGGAGGACCGTAGCTGTTGGAAATACAAGTCAAACCCTCACTGACTATCAGTCACTGGAGACTTACCAAAACCAGTCCAAGACCCTCCAGGTAGAACCAACCTCGTTTGAGTGCACCGCATGCAAAACGTATTTACATTCACAATAATATGCATTGCCAACTACGACTCAGGGTCTTGGCGGCTAGATTGGGCTTTGCTTTGGGCTTTGGAGTGGGCTTTGGCTTAGCGTTACATTATCCTTGAGCTCGAGTTGCTCGAAAGGCCGCCCACACGATTGCAGGCAATGTTTGCCTCACGCTTCTTGTTCGCTGTGTCGAGTAGCATTATATACGACACTACAGGCTCTTAGAACCAGCACTCACTGCTACTACTAGTCTGATTTGGTCGGTGCTTGCAACATGACGGTTGGAAAGTGAAATGCGTCACGCTACGTCACGGTCTGAATCGCGTCCGTTTGTCCGACCACTGGGCAGCTACTAGCTAGCCATGTCCACCACCACCACCGGTGGACCACACTCATATTGGTGCGTTCGCAACGATTCAGCCATTGTGCACTTCGGATCTGGTAGCTTACGTATCACGCTCTGAGTGCTTTGACTGTGACCTTGACAGAGTGCAGACCCACGGGGCAATGATCTACAAAGCGGGGACGCTTTCAAATGCTTGACACCGTGGACAATGGTGGACAATATTGTCCGCTGCGCCAGCAGCCTATTTAACTCGGCAGCATATCACATCTCAAGCCAAAGTACCCCATATCATCATGTCATCAGAAACTGGCTCACGCAACCCCCTACTCATAGCAGAGTTATTTTATGCCGTCCTGAATTGTCTCGTGGACGCAACTCCTAAACCATCCCCGAATGGTGTTGATGTCCCATATAGAATGGGTACTAAGAATATTCTAATTCGGGCACCCGACCCAGATACACGACGTGCGCTCGCTGCTCTAGCTCGAACATGTCGTGCTTTTACGTGTCCAGCCCTCGACATTCTTTGGCGCAGGCTACACTCGCTCGAACCACTGCTCTGGTGTTTTACATCGAGGGAAGCTGTTTATTCAACAAGGCAACGCCTGGTAAGTGAATTGTTCTTGGGGGTCGAGTCCTGTCTGACGTCAACAGCGTCCGCCATCTCTGGTCGACTGGGACGTCATCGAGCGCTACGCCTGCCGCATCCAATACCTTGAAATCCATGATGCAATTTCTGCCTTCTTTCTGGGATGTGTGCCGTTCGAGACCAACCTCTTTCCCAACTTGAAAGTGTTGAAATGGAATACGCAGCCGAACATGACTCCCATTCCCATTGACATCAAGCTCATCCAGCCATTTTTCGGTCCCACCTTGGTCGTTTTAGATGTCACTGCATGTGGGCATGACCTAGCGCTTCCATCACTCCTCAAAGTGCTCCCTTCACGTTTCCCCGCCGTGACAACTGCCAGGTTTGACTTTATGGGAAGAGAAGACTTGGCATTGATGGAAATCTTCTCGCGAGCTATCTGTAGCTTCAAAACTCTCAAGTCTCTCATTGTTAACGCCTTTGTCAACACTGGTGTCCTACAGGATGTCGCGAGGTCTACCCAACTTCAAGAACTCTGTTTGAGCCTTAAATCTCGTCAGCCTCAAAACATTTCCAAACATTCCGAGATCTCCCTTCGCAATCTTAGGAGGCTAGTTCTGGGGGTACCTGACCTACGTCAGCTTACTGAATTACTCCATCCCGGTCATCAAAATTTCTGTGGAATCATGCTCCGTATCCTGAGGGTAGAGTCTGCCACGCTCATAGGATCCTTGTTCACCGGACTCGCAATGCATCCGCAACAATCCACTCTGAATATGCTTCATCTCCGCTCCACGCGACCTCATTTTGACCTCCTAAACATCGAGCAGTTGCCATTCATGCTTTCATTCGATACATTCCGACCCCTTACCTGCCACCTCCATCTCCGCGAGCTCATCATCAAGTTACCAAACCCCATCTCCCTCAGCGATGACGAATTAGTAGACTTGGTTCGTCACTGGCCCTCACTCCAGGTCCTCGAATTATGTTACTTCTTTCCGCTGCCCATTCTGGCCAACCACATGACCTTTAACGGGCTTCTATCCCTGGTTCCCGTCTGTCCGGAATTGCGCCATGTCGGTTTAACGCTGGACGGTACGGAGATTCCTGATGAAGTGGCCGTGGGATCGGTATCCAAGACGATCACGGCGCTACGTTTTTACAATTCACCGATCAACAATCAGGCGTGCCAGGTCGCCAAATTTTTGTTGACACATTTTCCATCCGTGACATCCGTCACAGGACCGCCAGAGGCAATCCAAGTCGACAGACATGGTCGAGAATGGGAAGAAGTCGAGGCGTACATGGTTGAACCGAGCGAAGCGTGGAGCTAGGAGTTGATAACAGTGGAGATGCATCACAATGTTTGGGATAGTGTAGTTTACCTTGTGCTTTCTGAAAATGTTGAAAATACGTTGTACTTTTGCCCAGTCTAGCTACCAGTCCAGCAACGCGTACCGCTGCGCGCTTCCACGCAGACCCAGAGGGTTCATGAATGAATCTATACACAAATTCGATTACTTGGCAATAAAATGTTCGTCGCAAAAAGGTATGGTCTATTCCTGGTATGAGCGAGCGATGTGTATCAAGCTCGCAGACAAAAGTGATGTGAGGTTAGTCCATGTTTGGCACCTTGACATCGTTGAAGCCTCTGGACGTTGCAGTAACGGGCTGATAACTCCTTTCACTCCCGCAACAGGTAAAGATCAGATTGAACTGATACTTTTCCACCACCTGACGGTTTCGTCGCTGGTCCTGTCTCCCCTCCACCACCAGAGCCAACGGGATGGCCTGAAGTACGATCTTCCTTGACATCCCTCCGGGAATAAACGCCCTCACCAACAACATCGGTTTCTTCCCTTCCCTTACCACCTCCGCCATGTGTTTCCAACGTGCGTTCGAATACAACTCACACTTGCACTTGGTCCCGAATGGGTTTGCCTTGGCACCTCGCGCATCAAAAAAGATATCGACCTGTCCACCAATAAGAAAACTGAGCTCGACGAGAGCGAGTTTCACAGGGTGGGAGCCGAGCCGCGAGCGGTGTTTCTTCAACTCGTTGAGGATGATGTGATCCAAGAACTTGAGATCCTTGCTATGTACGGGCGACATATGTCCGTCTATGCGTGAGTGTGTGGTCGGTCATTCATGTGTGCCGACAGTCGAGGAGAAAAGAAAGAATCATCCACGTACCGGTGCGAACGAACCGCTGATGAATGCGCGTACAAAACTGCTTGTGCTTTCCGTTCTGCCAATCGTACCGCTGACATTTCCAACTGCAATAATAGGCATGGAGACAGCCTGCACACCGTTTGAACCTTCCGATATGACTAGTTTTCGAACACTGCGTGCAACCCCAGAGTTAGCTCGACGGCTCACGGTACACGACGGGGATGAACGCTATTTACCATGTCGTTCTGGCAGGTTTGAACGTGCCCGCTGGAAGTGTCGCGTTTCACTAACTTGCGTCGCTCGTCGACCGTGTCTTTCAACCTCTTCCAAGCTACGCAGAAACCCCCACTTTTTGAGAGTTTGGCGTCTAACCCTTGACCTCTCGCCGAGTCGACGGCAAGCGTAAGCTGATGCAGGACGGAACGGTATACTGAATACCCAGGGAGGATCTCCCCGAGCAACAAGAGCATCTCTTGAAGCGCCATAGGCTGTCCTACAGATGTCAACAACGGCTCGCACTTGAGGAGCGATGCGACGAGCCCACGTTCGAGAGCTTGTGAGAGAAACGGGAGCGCATCCATCTCCTCGATCCGTGACCTCAGTAGTGCAGCTGCGTCAGCGATACTTCGCCTTGCGAACATCTGCACGTCATCTTCCCATTTGCGGTCAACAACCAATGCGAGAATCTCGGCCGCGACTTTGATCACGCCTTGGCGCATATATGCGAAGCGGATGTTCTCCTGCTGGGAGAGCGCGGTGATGATCTGGAGGTCGCAGGTGATGCATAATAAATCCAGTTCGTCTCCATGGGATAATTCACGCTCGAGGTGGCAGAGCGAGACTCTCGCGATAAGTTCCGGATCTCCCTGGAATACGCTGAGTATATTTTCCCAGTCGATGGAGGCGCCGAGCTCGCAGGTCATGAATAAACACGTGCAGAGGATGGGGGATCCGCGCTGGTCGTTGTTCCAGGAGGAAAACCGGGAGTCGCGAATTTCAAGGAACCAGAGGTCGCAGATGATCTTCATGACCTCTTGATCTGCGGGGATGGATTTCGACCAGGCCCTAAGACGGTTGTCGCGGACGAGCCCGAGAAAATCTAGGACGGCATTCTTGCAGATATGGCGTGTGTTGATGTCGATAATTTCGTCGATGATGATGTTTTGATACAAGAAGAGCACCCACTTGCGGATGTCGGGCCAGTGAGCACAGAGACCCTTGGCGAGCTGTTTCCAGAAGTCTTGTTGGTGGTGCTTGTTCAGCCATAAGCGAATGGTAGTGCCGAGACCGATCAAGGCAGTGAACGCAAAGTCGAGGGCTTCGATTATGTCAGTGACCCCGTCGGCAACATTGAACGCGGAAGTGCGAATGACAGAGAGGTTACCGACGGTATAGTACGGGATATTGACCGCGTCCAGCTTGTCATACAGCATGGATATGATGCGGAGGTATTGGGCGAGTTGACATGAGGGGCCTCTGGCGAAAGCGATGATTTTGCCGAGCGTTTCGAGGGAATGTGTGCCGTTGATAAGTCTCTGGGGATCGTACGGTGAGTGAGATGGCGCCGATCGGGTGCTAGAAAATTGTGATTGACCTCAAGCTCGACCTCGGAGAGACACAACTCTTGTTTCATCCTGACGACGCTGGTGTTGGTGGGACCAGAAGGTCAACCAACGTTTGTCGACTGATATGGAAGCTAGAATTGCTATCAAAAAGGCAAAAAGGGAAGCTATTGTCCCGGTCCGTAAATAGCATCCCGCTCGCGTTCCAAATGGCCCATGCGAGGATGATTACGATTGCTTCTTGTTCGCTGTATCGAGTAGCATTATACACGACACTACAGTCTTAGAACCAGCACTTGCTACTACTAGTAGGCTAATTTTGTCGGTGCTTGCAAGTTGCAACATACGGTTGGAAAGTGAAAGCGTCGCGTTACGTCACGGTCACTTTGACTTCCACAGCCACCGGTGCCAGACCGTGCGCGACGTTTCAGCCATTGTCCACTTACGTACAGTATTACGCTCTGAGTGCTTTGATTGTGACCTTGACAGAGTGCAGACCCGTGGTGGAATGATCCTCAAAGCGGGGACCCTTTCACCATGGACAATCACGGTGGACAATATTGTCCGCTGCCCCACTGGCAGCATATCACATCTCAAGCCAAAGTACCCCATATCATCATGTCATCAGAAACTGGCTCACGCAACCCCCTACTCATAGCAGAGTTATTTTATGCCGTCCTGCATTGTCTCGTGGATACAACTCCTGAACCATCCCCGAATGGTGTTGATGTCCCATATAGTGTGGGTGCCAATGGTATTCCCATTCGGGCACCCGACCCAGATACACGACGTGCGCTCGCTGCTCTAGCTCGAACATGTCGTGCTTTTACGTGTCCAGCCCTCGACATTCTTTGGCGCAGGCTACACTCGCTCGAACCATTGCTCTGGTGTTTTACATCGAGGGAAGCTGTTTTTTTAACAGGGCAACCCCTGGTAAGTGAATTGTTCTTGGGGGTCGAGTCCTGTCTGACGTCAACAGCGTCCGCCATCTCCAGCTGACTGGGTCGTCATCAGGCACTACGCCTGCCGCATCCAATACCTTGAGGTCCATGACGCACTTTCTCCCTTCTTTCTGGGATGTGTGCCCTTCGAGACCAACCTCTTTCCCAACTTGAAAGTGTTGAAATGGAATACGCAGTCGCACACGATTCCCATTAACATCAAGCTCGTGCACCCCCTTCTCGGTCCCAACTTGGTCGTTTTAGATGTCACTGCACACAGGGATGACACAACGTTCCAGTCACTCCTCAAAGTGCTCCCTTCACGTTGCCCCGCCGTGACAACTGCCAGGTTTGGCTTTATGAGAGGAGAAAACTTGGCATTGATGGAAATCTTCTCGCGAGCTATCTGTAGCTTCAAAAACCTCAAGTCTCTCATTGTTGACGCTTTTGTCAATAATCGTGTCCTACAGGATGTCACGAAGTCTACTCAACTCCAAGAACTCTGCCTGGGCCTTCAATTTTATCAGCCTCAAAACCAGCCACCTTCCGAAATCTCCCTTTGCAATCTCAGGAGGCTAGTTCTGCGGGTACCCTACCTAGATCAGCTTATTGAACTACTCCGTCCCGGTCATCAAAGTTTCTGTGGAGTTATGCTCCGTCTTCTGAGGGTAGAGTTTGCCACGCTCATAGGATCCTTGTTCACCGGACTCGCAATGCATCCGCAAAAATCCACTCTGAACGTGCTTCATCTCCGCCCCACGCGACCTCATTTTGATCTCCTAAATATCGAGCAGTTGCCATTCATGCTTTCATTCGATACGTTCCGACCCCTTACCTGCCACCTCCATCTCCGCGAGCTCATCATCAAGTTACCAAATCCCATCTCCCTCAACGATGACGAATTAGTAGACTTGGTTCGTCACTGGCCCTCACTCCAGGTCCTCGAATTATGTTACTTCTTTCCGCTGCCCATTCGGGCCAACCACATGACCTTTAACGGGCTTTTATCCTTGGTTCCCGTCTGTCCGGAATTGCGCCATGTCGGTTTAACGCTGGACGGTACGGAGATTCCTGATGAAGTGGCCGTGGGATTGGTATCCAAAACGATCACGGCGCTACGTTTTTACAATTCACCGATCCACAAATCGACGCGCCAGGTCGCCAAATTTTTGTTGACACATTTTCCATCCGTGACATCCGTGACAGGACCGCCAGGGGCAATCCAAGTCGACAGACGTGGCCAGGAATGGGCAGAAGTCGAGGCGTACATGGTTGAACCGAGCGAAGCGTGGAGCTAGGAGTCGATAACAGTGGAGATGCATCACAATGTTTGGGATAGTGTAGTTTACCTTGTGCTCTTTTCAATCACTTGGCAGGAACATGCTGCATGAAGTGGATACCAAGTTGGCGGACAAAAGTTAGGCAAGTACTAGGGGTTGAGATCATGGAGGAATTTGGACTCCATCATAGTGAACCGACCGTTCCTTGCACTCCCGCAACAAGAAAAAATCTGATTGAACTGATACTTTTCCGCCTCCTGACCCTTTCGTCGCTGGTCCTGTCCCCCATCCACCACAACAGTCAATGGGATGGCCTGAAGCACGATCTTCCTCGACATCCCTCCGGAAATGAATGCCCTCACCAACACCATTGGCTTCTTTCCCCCCCTCGCCACCTCCGCTATGCGCTTCCAACGTGCGTTTGATAACAACTCACACTGGCACTCGGTCCCAAATGGGTTCGCATTTGCTCCACGTGCGTGAAAAACGATGTCGACTTTCCCACCGACAAGATTGAGCTCTACAAGGGTGGGTTTAAAAGGCTGGGCGCTCAGCCGTTCGCGGTGTTTCCTCAACTCTGCGAGGATGACTTGATCCAAGAACTTGAGATCCTTGCTATGTATGGGCGACATCTGTCCCTCTATGTGAGCGTGTGTAGTCAGTGAGTCATGGATGTTGACAATCGAAGAAGAAAACGAAAAAAATATCCACGTACGGGTGCGAATGAAACGCTGGTGAATGCGCGTACAATACTGCTTGTGCTTTCCGTTCTGCCAATCGTACCGCTGACATTTCCAACTGCAATAATAGGCATGAAGGCAGCCTGCACACCGTCTGAACCTTCCGATATGACTAGTCTTCAAACACTGTGTGCAACCCCCAGAGTCAGCTCGACACCTCACGGTACTTGAAAGGATTGAACGTTGTTTACCATGTCGTTCTGGCAGGTTTGAACGTGCCCGCTAGAAATGTCGCGTTTCACTAACCTGCGTCGCTCATCGACTATGTCTTTTAGCCTCTTCCAAGCTTTGCAGAACCCCCCACTTTTTGAGAGTCTGGCGTCTAACCCTTGTCTCATCGTCGCGTCGATGGCAAGCGTAAGCTGATGCAGGACGGAGCGGTAGACCGAATACCCAGGAAGGACCTCCGCAAGCAACAAGAGCGGCTCTTGACGCGCCGAAGGCTGTACTAAACATGTCAACAACCCCTCACACTTGAGCAGTGATGCGACGAGCCCACGTTCGAGGGCCTGTAAGAGAAACGGGAGCGCATCCATCTCCTCGATCCGTGACCTCAGTATTGCAGTTGCGTTGATCATACATAGCGCGGCGACCGCCTGCATGTCTCCCTTCCATTCGTGGTCAACCATCAATGCGAGACTGTCAGAGGCGGCGTTGATCATGCCTTGGTGCATGAGCGCAATACAAATGTCCTCCCGCTGGGCGAGCGCAGAGACGATCTGCAAGTCACAAGCGATACAGCAGAGATCCAGCTTGTCTCCATGCGAGATTTCACCCTCGAGATGGCAGAGCGAGACTCTCGCGATGAGATTTGGATCCCCCTGGAATACGCTCAGTATATTTTCCCAGTCGAGAGGGACGCCGAGCTTGAAGGCCATGATTAAACACTCGTCGAAGACGGCAGATTCGCGTTGGTTGTTTACTCTGTGGTCCCAGCTGGAAAACCGGGGGTCCCGGATTTCGAGGAACCAGAGGCCGCAGATGATCTTCATGACCTCTCGATCTGTGGGGAAGGATTTTGACCAGGCCCTGAGGTGATTTTCGCGGGAAAGCCCAAGGAACTCTAGGACGGCTGTCTTGCAGACACGGCGATGGCTGATTTCGAGATCTTCCTTGACGATGATGTTTCGATATAAGAAGAGCGCCCACTGGCGGACGTCGGGCCAGTGAGCACAAAGTCCCTTGGCGAGCTCTTGATGGAGGTCTTGTTGGTTCAGCAAAAAGGGGAGGGTGGTGGCGAGACCGACTAAGGAAGTGAGCGCGATGTCGAGGTCGTCGATTAGGACGTTTAGTCCGACAGTACAGTTAGGGATCTTGTGCGCGGCAAGCTTGTCATACATCATGGATATGACGCGGAGGTATTGGGTGGGTTGACACGCAGCGTCTCTGCAGAAACCGACGAGGTTGCGGAATTGGAAGGAATCTTTGCCTGCTGAGCAGGCATTGATAAGTCTCTGTGGGAGTTTTGAGTGAGGTGGTGCCGTCGATCACATGCTTAACATTGACATCAAACTCGACCTCGGAGAGATGTTGAGGCTGAGATTTCATCCTGACGGTGCTATATGGATTGAAATGCTGAGCTGGAAGTCAGGTAATTTGTCGGACCGGGAGGACGAGGAGTAAGACTAACCTGAGCGCGGATGAAAAAGGTCACACGTGTGCTGCCGATCAATCACCATCACCAAGTTTACGTAACCCAACCCAAACGGGTGGCTCGAATCGAAACTATGCCACAGGACACGCACCCGCTAATATGATTTTGGTCATTGTCTATTTCTCACCACTCACTGGTTGACTTGATTGTGACCTTCAGACCCGTGAATGAATATCTCGGCTTCTTTGGGCCATTCCAGTGAGTGATAGTAGTATACGGTGCCAGTCGGCAAGTCGCTGTATAATCGCATGCACATAAGGCGCTCGTCTCGTCGGAACGCCTGTATCACAGGTTTTACATACAACACCCTGTACATATTATATCATAGTAGTACCCTGTACGTGTGACTCGGATGTCCAGCAAGGGACTGGCCCCCTAATCCGTTGAAAAGACATGGGCCAGTGGCGAAACTACAGGGCATACCTGAACAGAGGACTGTCATCTCCCTTGTCCTCAAATTCCTCATTCCGCTCATCGGTAATTCCATGTTCATCGCACCACTTCTCCTTTTGCTTGTTGATTCTATTGTAATCCCACATTGTAAACAGACACGTCAGCAGCCTAACGTGCCATCCGAGTCAGTGAACACGATAACCAGAGAGCATCAAGAAAAGACACACGAGCAAACCAACAAAACCATCGTTATTGCAAGGCCGACGTGGAACCGCGGCGGATCGAAAAATATATAAGACGCACATATCCTGCGAGTGGTTTCACCTAATCACGATATATTCCAGAAAAAAAATCAATGTTACTCACCCTCCCGCACTTGCAAGACTGGTGACCGTTGCAATCGCAACACTGCGTTTGACCTCCCCTCCAGCGTTCGAACTAGTCCATGCGAGGATAATAGGAATAGGTGGGTAAACACCCATTGCGGTGAGCACAACCCCGACGATGCCAGCGCTAGGGTTTGTTTGCGTATACAGGATGATGCATCCCACCAAGCCAACGATTGCTCCAGCAACCACATACGGTCCACGAACTTTATGCCTATCAGAATAGATCCCACCGAGAACGGTGGTTACACAAGCTGCAACGAATGGACAGATAGAGAGAAGCTGAGCATTAGCAGCGGTGAAACCGAGCTCGTTGAGGATGGTCGGTGTAAATAGTGCAATTGCATAAGCGGTGATACCAAATCTAGTCCGTGGAAATATCAGAAAATCCCCGGCGCAGAGTCCTACGCACGTACCCGATTATTGAACCAAACTGAAGATACGTTTTATAATCCATGAGACCCTGCAGAACGAACTGGGGTTTAAAGTGTGTTGCAAGACCCTGCGAATCAGTCTTCATCAATTCAGTAATGCAGCGTCTTTCGGCCTCCGTCAGGAATGGCGCTGTTTCTCTGTTCTGAACAGAGGTGAGCAACGATAAAAGACTGGATGCACGGATGTACAAACATCATGCATGAAGAAAGGGGCTACAAGTGCCACGAGCACCGTGGCTTGGCGGATATGCGCGTCAAACCATCGTCATCTAGTGATGACGGGTGACGTACCAAGACCCTCCAGGCAGAACTGGTAACCTCGATTGAGTGCACTGCATCGCAGAAGTGTTCATAAACAACTCACTATCCACTGCCAACCATGAAGGCCACCGATCCTATCAGGGGAATGAAAAATTGGATAATGAAAGGAATCTCAGAGTACTGCCTACCCTTCCATTTTTTCAATAGCATACCTTTTGGTGCATGAGTGATACGCT
Source organism: Boletus aff. mottiae (assembly GCA_038093895.1). Classification (NCBI taxonomy): domain Eukaryota; kingdom Fungi; phylum Basidiomycota; class Agaricomycetes; order Boletales; family Boletaceae; genus Boletus; species Boletus aff. mottiae. The sequence continues at coordinate 25,633 of JBBPTD010000039.1, forward strand.
GTACTGGATCAAGAAAATGATCTCACGCTAGAATACCACTAAAAGCACCCGCCACGGTTGCAGCAGATATGAATGTTGCCATACGTTTCCCCCGATCAGCGCGCGGATACCACAGCGAGATATAGTATGTCACGCCAGGTGCCAACCCAGCTTCGGTAAGGCCGAGGAAGACTCGGGCGCTGCACAGACCAAAACCAGAATAAATAATTGTGGTATATTTGTTGTCAGGCACTTACACGAGGAGTTGACGGTATGTGCTCACGAGGCACATCAGGGTCATGACCAGACCCCAAGCAACCATCATTATAGGGACTATCAGGCATTCTGGGTCAGCTGCATGTGAAGCTGCATTGGAAAGAAATCCACGCACTCCATCGAGATGGTCGAAAGAACTTTAGGATGACATTTCTGTGAATGGTGTTGGATTTACATATCAGAGCACATTCGCTTCCACTCACGATGGGACTTGTGCAGTACAAAAGGTAGCCTGCGCAAGTGTTAGTCGTGCGTGGTCATAGGTCAGATAGACAGACTATCGATCCTCACAAAAAAGATGGCAGCAGCAGTGTTATATTTGAGTCCACCAAGTTTCAGGTCTTTCGCCATTCCTGCAATTCTGGCGTTGCCTTAAACTCGAGCGTCAGTGACATGGGGACGTTCCAAAGGATAGTACTCGCCAAAATTAGCGCGATCCCTGAAGACAAGACAGTTGTTGAATAAAATCAAAGGAAAAACGAGTTCACCGTGACTCACAAGAAAGAGAAGAGGTACAGCAACGCGACGGGGGGTAGGAGATGCCAGTCTAGTTTCCTTAGCACCCTAGCACGTTGTTCAGGGCTAAAGTTCATAGCATCCATAGAACCACCAAGATCATCAAGAGCAGCCTTCTTCTTCTTGTCGACAGCATCTGTGTCGATATCGACCTGGAGGTCGTCAGAGGTTGGATGGGCCATAACAGTGAGTGGAAGCAAGCACAGTACAGACAGGGTTAGGGCTCTAATACCTTGGATTGATATCTCACGCTGCACGGTTTTCTGAAACGCGATGATGGCCGTTTGGTCGGAGGAAGTTGAACGGCGGTTTGCGTATCAAAGTCTTTCGAATATTGAAGAAGCCAAGACTTTCCACCATCTCGGTCTGGACCCGATGCGCTCTGTTGTACCGAGTCGGTTCAGTTGATGTACATATTTCATACGAAGTGCCTCGAGCGGCTGTAAACAAGGTCAATCTTTGTGGCTGTGACGTCTACAGAATTTCACCCGTATTATCCCGAGTTTAGGTCCGTGTTTCTCCGTTACTACTTTTCTGTCCTTGTGCGTACGCGGCGGTGATCAAGTGTCGCCGCGTGATCCTTTTCTCCACTCCTTGATGAAGAATTGTAAAAGTTCGTCTATTTATTGAACCCCTCTGCGCGTGAATTTCGCCGCACGACAACGACCTTGTTCCCTCCGATTTACTGAATAACTGGAGTACGTACTGTATATATTGTACATTTTTGTCAAGTCCAGTAACCAGTTCGAGCAACGCAGCGCTGCCTCCGCGCGATCGCGTGCACAAGTAATAGTCATCGGAGGATTCCAACAGACCCAACATTGAGTGAACTTTGATCACTTGGCGGGAATATGAGCGCTGCATGAAGTGGATATCAAGCTTGCAAAGAAAAGTCACGATGTGGGCTCAGCCCATCGTTGGCAACTTGATATCCTCGGCGCATGTAGAATCCAAAATAACAGACCGATCGCTCCCTTCGCTCCCGCAACAGGTAAAGATCAGATTGAACTGATGCTTTTCCATCACCTGACCTTTTCGCCGCTGGTCTTCCACCACCATAGCCAGAGGGATCGCCTGAAGCACGATCTTCCTCGACACCCCCCCGGGAATGAACGCCCTCACCAATACCATCGGTTTCCCTCCCTCCCTCAATACCTCTGCCATGCGTTTCCACCGTGCATTCGAATACGACTCACACTTGCACTTGGTCCCAAATGGGTTTGCATTCGCTCCTCGCGCGTCAAAGACCATACCGACCTCTCCACCGACAAGATTGAGCTCGACGAGGGTGAGTTTAGAAGGCTGGGCGCTCAGCCGCTCGCGGTGCTTCTTCAATTCGGCAAGGATGACCTGATCCAAGAACTTAAGATTCTTGCTATGTATGGGCGACATCTGTCCGTCTACGTGTGTGTAGTCAGTGATTCATGGATGCAGTAGAAGAGGAAAACGAAACATCTACGTACACGTGCGGATGAAACGCTGCTGAACGCGCGTACAATACTGCTTGTGCTTTCCGTTCTGCCAATCATACCGTTGACATTTCCAACTGCAATAATAGGCATGGAGGCAGCCCCCACATCGTTTGAACCTTCCAATATGACTAGTTTTCGAACACTGCGTGCAACCCCTTGTATTAGCTCGGCACCTCATGGTACTTGACGGGAATGAATACTGCTTACCATGTCATTCTGGCAGGTTTGAACGTGCCCGCTGGAAACGTCGCGTTTCACTAACCTGCGTCGCTCGTCAACCGTGTCCCTTAGCTTCTTCCAAGCCTTGCAGAACTCCCCACTTTTTGAAAGTCTGGCGTCTAACCTCTGTCCCACTGCCGAGTCGACTGCAAGCGCAAGTTGATGCAGGATGGAGCGGTAGACTGAATACCCAGGGAGGACCTCCGCAAGCAACAAGATCGGCTCTTGACGCGCCGAAGGCTGGACTGCAGATGTCAACGACGCCTCGCACTTGAGCAGTGATGCGACGAGCCCACGTTCGAGGGCCTGTGAGAGAAACGGGAGCGCATCCATCTCCTCGATCCGTGATCTCAGTAGTGCAGTTGCAGTGATCATACATCTGCTAGCGAACACCTGCAAGTCTCCCTTCCATTCGCGGCCAACAATCAATGCGAGAATCTCGGCCGCAGCTTTGACCACGCCTTGGCGCATAAGGGCGAGACGAATGTTCTCCAGCTGGGAGAGCACGGAGATGATCTGGAGGTCGCAGGTGATGCAGAATAAATCCAGCTCGTCCCCATGCGAGATTTCACCCTCGAGATGGCAGAGCGAGACCTTTGCAATGAGTTCCGGGTCCCTCAGGAACACGCTGAGTATGTTTTCCCAATCGATGGAGACGCCAAGCTCGAAAGCCATGAGTAAACATGTGCCGAAGACTGCGGATTCGCGCTGGTTGATCACCATAGAGTCCCAGCTGGAAAACCGGGGGTCCCGAGTTTCGAGGAACCAGAGGTCGGAGATGATCTTCATGACCTCACGATCTGTAGGGACGGATTTCGACCAGACTCTGAGGCGATCATCGCGGATGAGCCCGAGGAATTCTAGGACGGCTTTTTTGCAAATATGGCGCAGGTCAATGTCGAGATCGTCCTGGACGATGATGAATCGATACAAGAAGAGCACCCACTGGCGGATCTCTGGCCAGTGAGCACGGAGACCGTTGGCGAGTTGTTGCCTGAAGTCTTGTTGGTTGACCTTGGTGAGCCATATGCGCATGGTGGTGCCAAGACCGATCAAGGAAGTGAAGGCAAGGTCGAGAGCTTCAGATAGTTCGTTGACCGTGATCCCATCATCGTTGATGATACGGTACGGGATCTTGTTTGCATCGAGCTTGTGATACATCATGGATACGATGCGGAGGTATTGGGTAGGTTGGCATGCGGGGCCTCTGGCGTAAACGATGCTTTCGCTGAGCGTTTCAAAGGAATGTGTGCTAGCTGCGGCGTTGAGACGTCTCTGTGGGGAACATATGAATGAGGTGCCGTCGATCACGAGCTAGCGAATCGTAATTGACCTCAAACTCGACCTCGGAGAGAAGGGACTCTTGATGCGGAGGTTTCATTCTGACGATGCTGTGTGGGTTGAAATACCGAGCCAGTCGTGGCCAACGACGAAGCAGGCGGGAGAAGTGGTCTAAAGAACCGGGTATCTCTGTTCCGATCACGTGAGTGTATGGTCACAGAGCGAATACTACGAACTTTTTTGCCTACTCCAGCCACTGGTAGATCATGACATGTGCAAACACACATTACAGGGGCCATGAGTGGCGATTTTTTCAGTCCCGGCACCATATTCTCAGTCACGAAACTAAAATGCCGCCCAAACACCCCGCCCTCCCTCGCGAGTGCATCGATCATCATATTTCCCCATAAAGCAACGCATATCGTCCAGACCCACCCCACAATTTCACCTTCCTTTCTTCCCGTAAATTACTTGAATGCTCGGTTCAGCAAGGATAACCAGTGCCGTTGACCTGAATTGAACTAGCATTCTCCACAGTTCTGCCTGGCCATTGAACAAGACCACTGCAACGTAGTGAAGAATCCCGGAGGAAAGAAACGTCCGGGTAATAAAGCCCACCAACAAAGGAAAATGGAACACCTCCCCAGAAATCAGTCATAGACGTTGAAAGCCACGGGGCGTCGAAAGCCGGAGGCCACAATGCAGGATCCTGTCCAAAGACAAGCACAGCGATTATAGTGCATGTCGTAGTACGCCTGGACAACGGCTACGAGCGCCATCATGGCGTACTAATGAGTCGGACAATCTAAGGGGGATGTCTGCTTGCCCTCATCTCTGAAGTAGTGGGTATTCTGTGTTATTCGCTGGTGCGCTAGCCCTAGGAGTGTACCGACGCGAACAAGAGAAGACATGGACGTTTGAGTTATTCACCCGTGCGTGGGACCACGCTACTTCTCCTCGGCAAACTCCGCTCCCGAATCTTAAGCTAGACAATTACCGGGCACACAGGTACAAATGGTTTAATCGAGTACAAAGCGAGATGTCGTATACAGTTCGAAATTTGCAGGTGACATCCCTAGAAACTTGGTGGTCACTCAACCAAAATAATTATACGCTAGCGATGTCGGCCATCCGTCCCCAGTCAGCAGCGCGTTCCCTTCGTCGACCCCCTGCATGTCATGCATCACCCCTAGTCATCGATTCAGCCACGTTTGTCTCGTATCATCAAATGATATCCGACTTACCAAACGGAAAGGCGGCTTCGATCCAGGGCGTATTCTCCACAAACTCAATCACTGAACTTTGAAATGCATAAATGTCAGGCATCGAGGCTTGACCGCCACTACCGCTGAAATTCTGCAATGTGAAGCATCGGGTTATCAGCACTTTGGTTTGTGGATGAACGCACGCCCCCAAAACGTACCTGATCTGCAAACTCAGTGACCCATATAGGTTTATTGTATGTTTCGTGCAGGGTGGTGGCGTGTTCAATGAATGCTCTCGGGTCGGTACCGTAGAAATGGAACGCGATGGCATCGATCTGTTGTGAAAGCGTTGGGTTACTGCTTCATTGGAACGGTGATAGAGAACCTCACTGTACAATCTGTACAGCCTTCAACGAAGGATTGCATCCAATCAAGTCCGGCTTGATCGTTTGTGCATGCAGGGGATATAAGATAATATCCTTGTGTCTTGAGCGGGTCTATATACTGCTTCCACAACGAGATACCGTCCTGCGGACTTATGAACGACTGGGTAGGCTCGTTCGGCCTAGGGTAATCGTGTCAGGTGTGCGACACAAAAATTCACAAACGTACTCGTTCATCCCAAGAACTCTTGTTGCGTATCCCTGAACAACCACGCGGCTGAAATCGTCTACCTGACTCCATCCCCACAGCATCGGGATACCCTCCATTCCATGCTCAGACGCCGTAGAAGGCAAATATGGACTCCATGTATATAAACTAGGAGGGTGTGAGCAAACGACAAACGAACAGAATGGATACTCGTACTAGCGGACTTTCGGGCGGGCGAAATTCGCAAGATAAGACGCATCGCCATTGGGCCACGCCAACCCCCATTTCTTGGACTCGGCGGGAAACACAGAATTTGAATCATCGGAATATTGTGCACTCGCTGGCGTTTTCGAACCATGGGAATGCTTAGAAGCGTCGCAGCGCTTCAAGAGAGAATTACGCCCACCACGCTTGCGTTTATCATGGACCTCATGTCCGTGAATGGAGGCGCCTTCAAGTCGGTGTTCGTCGAAGAACGGGCTGACATGTGTTGTGTCCGGCTTGGATTCCGCTAATGTTCGACTTGGTATGGTGGAAAGACAGAACCAGAGAACGAGGGAAGGGAAGAGAAGAGATCGGGTCATCTTGGATTCTTGCTGTGGGTCTAAAGATCGTTGATGAGGATACAATCCCCAAGTCGAGTGCACTCTCTCGAACCACACCCTGAAAAGAAGTAAAACTGAAGGGGGATTTGTTGACATTCACTAGCGTCACCATCATATGTTGGATGCCAATCCGAAACCGGCAGAGTCTATGGAATTCAGAGTAATTGAAGCGGTGGCATATCAATCGGCATTGTGCCAATCTTTCCTCTCCAACGCTCGAGGCAAAGTCCTGGCCAAGTCGTTGGTGAGCATCACGGCCACGAACTTACTGGTAATGTTGTCCCAGCTCTTTCCAAAACATGATGGGAGCAGGAACGAATTGAGTCTCAGCGAAGAAGTCGCGAAGGTCATGACCCCGGCTTTATTTTAGGCGGAACTTCAATCATCCAAACCAGCACGATACACTCGAGATCGAGTCACTCTCTTCCGACGTCAAATTGTCTGCCAAAGCCGCCATTCACACTCTCGAAATATTACAGCCTCATGTGTCCACTCCAAAGGGCCATGGATGGGTACAGACACCCCTTGCTAGCCATCCAGATCGAATACGAAGAGAACTTGGGTCTGGAAGCAAGTTTTTGAACAGCTCGTTTGAAAACTATCCACTCATGGGCATACACACTCCGAAGGAATTACCCTCGAGGAACAACTCGCCATCTTCTTGTATACATGTACGACTGGGTTGTCGTGCAGGTGCGTCGGTGAGGTAATTGATCGGCCGAGTGTCACGACAAAAAAGTAGTCGAGTAACGTCCATGCTCTCGTAAGTATGATAGGCTCACCGATTGCTTCTAGATACTTTTGCAAAATACTTGCGGCCTTTTTTGCAGCTCCAATATATACAAATTACCACGTTTCGGACGATACAACCCCACACCGTCGTTGAGTGCCGAGAGGAAACTGACGGTGTGAACGAGCCAGTCGTCGATGTTCGCATGCGCGGACGCAGATTTTCGGGGCTTGGCCGTCTTTTCGATCTGCGTGAACAAAGAACACCGGCCATGCAGCATCTACCCAGCGGTCTGGGTCAGATATAGCCTCTTGGCCAGGGAGATTCATGAGTCCACACAGATGGACCATGGCGTCGCTCGTCAGTACATGGTCGCTCAACTCGCCTTCGAGCACGCTGACGACGCGGCCGTGGGCGTACAGATCGGCCAAATTGCAGGTCTCGCAAGTGAATTGTGGTGGTAGAAAACGACGGGTACCTTGCGATGGCGCCGAGACATGGATGGGTACTCATGCTCGCCAGCGTCACACCGGTGACTAAATGGCGCGAGGGAGGTGGTGAGCGAATTGACCCATTGTTCAGAAGTTATCGAGACCACAGATGTACCTGATGAATATCATGACGTTATCGCCAGGGCCACCAGTTTCGTCCAAGAAATGGCATGCACGATGCAAGGGGGTGAGATATCGCAGATAGAGCACGTTCCAGAATTGAGCCTCGGAATCGTATCTTTGGAGGTGTATGTTGTCGATGTGTTGTCTGTGAGGACCGTGGATCGAGGTAGAAGCAAGGTGGTCGAAGACGGACGTGGACTCTCTTCATATGGTGACCGAGGCGGCACGGCGGGGAAAACTTGGACTTGAGGCAAGGTCGCCTTGGTCGCTCGCTGCCTGTCGTAGGCATGAGTTCGGGCTTCCAGGTATTTATGGCGGACTCGGCGGACTCGATGCAGCAAGGCTCAGCTTGACCGCATGAAGGCATTTAGGCACCCAATCCGAGTCACAGTGCGTTTGTGCAACACAACACATTTAGGTATGCACTTAATCCCGAGTCCAAGTCTCGATGTTCAACCCACATCCTCCAACCGCAACTCCTAAGTGATCCTCTCTCACACTCTTGTGACATGGCAACTGCTTACACCAATCGACGACCTAGCAAAGCCCCTATGAAATTTGATACAACAGCCAGTAAAATTACAACCCACCATCATGAAAATAGAGTTCATCGCTCATGGCAACCTCATTGGCCAACTTCTGTGCCTTCGTGATACCCACTGGAATGCAGTACATGAAGTATGCTTCACGAGTGAGAAGTGGGGGACGTTGAGCTTGTGCAACTTGAAGCCCATTGAATCGGATATATATGCTGTCTTTGATGGCACCTGCAAAGGCATAGCAGGATGTCTTGAGAAGGCAGTACTGTGGCATCCTGCGATGAACTGTCTCGATAAACAGTGATGCACGAAAAAGGTCTGGGGCACGATTGTGTGGCCAGGTGAGTCGGTGAAGACGCTCGTGAGGGAATTGGGTCCCAGATGGTAGAATTTCCACGGTATCAGTTGCAGGGCCCCACAGGCCAAGACGAGCTGGGAGGGATCCATTTCTAATAGTCCGCGAGACCTTGATTATGACAGGGGGCAGGTTTGGGGAAGTGGGGTTCCTCTCTTCTACTTCTAGCACGATGTATTCATGTTGGCAATCGGGGAAATTTCGTCTCTCTTTGTAATGGGACAAGGCAGTGACCACATAAGGACGGTTGTGGTCATGTTGGGAAACCATGGTGAACCACTGGTCAGTCGTATGCTGATCACCAGGGGTGTTGAGTATGTTCTGTAGGGAGGACATACTCTTCTCAGATGGGGGGAAGAAAGAGGGATGCAAGACGATGCTGAATTCCATGTTGGTGGTTGGCTGCAGATCTTCAGGCAACGAGACGTGCGTGACGTCACCATTCAGGATTACTGATTACCAAAAACTCCAGCAATGTCACTCCCTTCCCAAGATTGGAGAGGACCAGTACGATGTGTGCTACTGAGGGCTTGCTGGACGCGAGCACCCCCGTTAACGAAGATCGGAACCTCTTAGGTGCAGGTGAACTCGTCAAGTGTTTGGGATTCATGCTGTGCGGAGGTGAGCTATACACGTGGACAGCATGGAAACAAGGCGCACTTGTGTCAGTCAAGCCTCAGGCGCCTCCGAGTCAGAATTGGAAGCAACTCCTAATCGGACTGGTGGCTTTCTTGGATCTGGGGGTGTGAGGAAGCAAGATACTTATTTTCTTTGCACACCAACGGGAAGGACTCTGATCATCCCGCAATGATCTTCTACCTGTATGCGAACAACCAAAAACACGCATAAAATCAAGGAAAATGTACAACGTGACACCGATTAGGATTATACGCTGTGCTCTAATAGCGATGATAGACATAGCAAAGTGGTGGGTAATGACGAGTAGAGTCCCCGCCGGCGTGAAACAACCAAACGTCTACACCATATCAAAAAAACTCACACCCGCCCCTTCCACGCGCGCCACAAATACACTGACGTAACACACGCCAGCGTAGCGGCCAACGCACTCACCTTGAACGTGAACGTCCAACACGCCGTTCCGCGACATACCTCGTCTTGGCTGGACGCAGAGCCAGCGTCGGAGCTGAAGGCGTAGAGGTATGAAAAGGAGGGGGTACCGAGGAAGGGGGCATAGGTCATGATGCCATAGTTGCGGCCGAGATTGGAGAGGCCCCAGATGGAGGACACGAGGGAGGGGCTGTGAGATGGATGTGCGAGTGTGGTGTGTGAGCAATGGGGAAGGATGTGGAGAAAAAATGGGGGACGTACAGGATAGTGAACGTACAGCCATACGCAATGCCTGCGCCGATACTGTGGTGTCGCTCGTGATCAGATCCAGTCGGGGGATGAAAAAGGAAAGAAAGTAACATACGTCAGTGCCCATATCCCTGCTTGTTCCTTGACGCCGATGACCATCCAAGCGTAAGTACAAGCAAGGGTAGCTGTGGAGAATGTCATAAATGCAATTCTGCTGATATGATGCTCCCTGAGGGTGCCACGGTTGCCATCTATGGTACGAGAGGGCACAGGCGAAACAATGTCCGCGAGGGGCCCAATGACGAGTCGTGAGAGCGTATTCGAGATGGATAACACGCGGACTTGAGTCGCGGTCATGGAGACAATAGAAGAGGTGTTGACGAAAGCGGAATTGGTGGATATTGGAATCGGAAGGGACAGAATGATGGTACCGATGTTGGAAATAATCATTTCACACTGTCCATCGCATGAATGAGGATGACTCGGGAGAACGTGCAAGCACGTCGCTGGGAGAAGAAGCTCACAGATCCGAGGACGACAAACGCGATAAAGGCGAGGGCCCAAAAGTTGCGGTCCGATAGTACATCCAATGTGCTCTGTTTGTGTTCTGGTGACTGGTCGCGGAGGGAAACGACGTCGACTAGAACTTGGTTATCGTTGGTCTTGTTGGGAAGCATTGGGGTGCGTTCGTTCGGTGCTTCCAGGTCATTTGTGAGGATCACCGAGCTGGATTCTTCCTTGGGGGTCGAGGGTATAGCGTACATGGTGAAACCTCCTACGAGGTGCACACAACCACAGAGGATAGCAAGGAATTTAAGAAAATGAGAGACATCGACCTCGCCGTCGGGGGATGAAAAGTATCGGGAAGCGAGTAAGGAGAGGAATGTAGGTGAGAGGCCAAAGAGGGCCATGCTTGTCCCGGCTGCTGCGCCGATATAGTTTGGGAAATTCTTTGAGGCAGCAAAGACGGATGAAAAGTAGCTATCGTGCCATGCGGGGGTTAATGGACGGCATGGGTGATATGGGGGAATGCATACGAGAATACGGTACCCAGTGCAGCGATGAAGAAAAATACGACGAGCCTGTGGAAGGTGGAGGTGGAAGGTTGGGAGATGGCGTCCAGTGAGTTGTTGTTTATCTCGTTGGCGAATAAGCCAAAGCCGGCCGAGAAGAAACAGGCTGAAATTAAGGAGCACGCCCATGCACCATATAAATCAAGAATCTTTCCGACGACAGCTGCAAAGGGATATTGGCCCATCATACCGCTGCATGTAGGTGTAATAAGCGGGCGGGAACAGGAATGGCAAACGCGGAGCATACACAAGAGCGATGGTGGTCAATTGTGGTTGTGTGAGCTTCAAATGCGTCACCAGTGCTGGCGAGATTATCGGAAAGCAGAAAACACCTCCAGCGCATATTCTAGTGGATAGTATGGTTCAGTGTCAATTCGCTTCCACTGGTTGGAAATGAGACAGACGCATTAGCGGCCACGGAGAAGCATAAAAGTGCGAGCCGTATTCGACGCAGATAAGGCTGAGCTGATCCCTGTTGGAGTGAGGTAGACATTAGTGACTTGAAGGAACGTCCTCTACCATGTGCTGTCACTGTGGGAAGCTGAGTTGCTGTAAGCATCGCCACACCAAAAGGTCATCCCCTCATTCAATTATGCGGGCGTGTCCAGTGTTTATCGCGTTGGAACTTGAAGGATGGTATTCCTCGTCTCTCGAGTCCTCGGGAACGGTGGAGGACCCACATCGAGGATATATTCAGGGGCTAATTATCCTAATGTGATGACCGAAAGAGAACAAAAGAAATGGCACGTTCCAATTGTCCACATCTCGGTTATAATGCGCAATGGACCATCACTCTTTTTCCTCCGCTCTACTATCAAGTCCCATCGTTGGTCGCGGTTGCTGGTCAGCCCTCTAGTGGTCTCTGTGAGATCTTGGTCGCCGCGTCTTGCACCATGCAGTCTTTTCCACTCTTCTTCAGAATCCGTGCAATCACTTTCGGTGAGTTCGTCCCACGTCACTTGACCCTTCGCCGCTGAAACACCTCTGTAGTTATCATCATGTTGTTCAGTTTCTTGTGGCTTGTCCTGCTATCTGTTGAAATATTCGCCCGGTGGACTATGTCTGATCGAATCAGTCGTGCGTCTCATTGCCGCCTTGTTGTCCCGTCGCGTGTCTGACTTGCAGTTAGAATCGTTGATGATTCTCTTTATTCTTGCCAACGCCGCTACCCTCATTTTGTTGCCCATCCTGTAACTCCCTTTTCCGCACACCCGACTTAATTCCTAATCATTCGTGTCCAGTCTCCTCGTCGAGTTCCGTACCTGGCTGGACGCAGCGCGCTTGTTCCTTCTATTCATCCTGCAAGTCGGTGCGTATCAAGCAAATAATGGTGTGAATGTCAAGCTCAGTCCGTCGCATCTCAGGCTCAGCCGCAGCTGGTGCCTGCTGGAGTCCTAGAATTCAATGTCCTGACCAAAGTTAGTCCTTGACCGTCTCTCCTTTGGCACGAGATTTACCTGGACGCTTCTCGTAGATCTAGATGACATTGGTGTCTGCCAACTCATCAGTGTCTATACCTTGATTGCTTCTTGGATCATACCTGCCCTGTGTAAGCTCAGAGCTCACCTCTGTTAAAACAGCGAGGTTGTTCACCTTGATTAATAGTGCTCCTGTACTCGTCATATTTCTCGGCCGTGGTCTATCTCCAGTCGCGCATTCCCGTTGTAGTAGAGCCCAAGCGCCGCTCAGATGTCGATCGCGAGATGGGTTCCAGTGATGGCCTCTCCACATGGAAGGAGATGTTGAAAGGGATTGTCGGAATACAGGGCTCAGGCACCGATACAAGCGTCCCACCTCGACCTCTCATGTTGCCCACCGTTCACACTGGTCAATCATCACCTTCTCTGCCGTCGCCACAGGGTCAGTTGACCTTGCCAAACCCACCACGCCATCAGTCGAGGATGCCATCCTTGCTTCATACAAGTAGCCAGCAGCCCCTCCCAGTGTCTAGTCGACACCACTCCCTTCCTGCATTCAAACACGGCAACGTGCCGCACATCCGCCCCTCGCTCACACTGCCCATCCCACACGCACTTGCCTCCAATCCATCCTCATCTCATCCTCAAACACCATCTTCACATTCCTACTCCACGCCGTCTTCTGCAAATCGCTCCTTCACTTTCAGACCTGGCGTCGCGAATGTACAGTCCCCGATAGATCATCGATGGCGTTCGAAACACCTCTCGATGATGCCCCCGTCACCTTCATCATCTCCCAGAGAGATGCAAAGCGCTGAAGGGAGTCCTACAACACGCTTCATGCGAGCAAAACTGACAAAACCACTCCCTGCTCATCTTCTGTAGTCCTAAAATTCATGCCTTGTATCAGTGTCATTTCATTTTTGTTTCTGTAGAATAATCTAACATCCTCATGGGACATTAATAGCAGTATTTAGACTAGATGTCTTGCAAGTTGTACTCGTAGAATATTGCACTCTGAAAATCGATTTGGATCATTGATTGATTGAGTCGCTCTCACCCTGATAAATTTGGATCCGTGGGGATGGTCAGCTGGAGGTTGACGACGACAATTTATGTCTAAGTTTGATGCAAGAAGTTGTGAAACACAGCCAGTCGACTACACCTGTCCCTTTTCCCGTTTGCGTCCACGCACCGCCGCTGTCAACAACAATGGAAAATTGGGATCCGGTCGCGTTCAAGGCAAGTCCAATGATGCCACGTCTCTTCATCTCGTCTTCACCGTCCGACTACAGGCCCTCCTCCGAACGACCTCTCAACGCCTCGGCCAACTTCAAGAACGCAAAGACTCCCAAGGTCAACTCACGCGACGCGACATTGCCACGTACCTCTCTCAGGGTCAACTCGCCGCTGCACGCGCCAAAGCGGCGGCGTTGATTCAGGATGATATGATGGGCGATTTGTTGGAAGAGTTGGTGATGTTTGTGGGCGTGGTGGGGAGTCATGTTGGGGAGCTGGAGGTTGGGCCCAGGATTGGGTTGGGGTTGGGGGAGGAAGTGAATGGGCAAGGGGAGAGCGAGACCCTGGAGGGCGGTGTGAGCGGTCGTATGGGGTGAGTAGTGAGGAGATCACTATTTCGAAAGGGGTGGCTGATTTTGTATTGGGCGTTTGGGCGGCTTGACCTCGGGGTTGGTGCAACCGTTTAGCACACCGTCACGGTTTAGCCCCACTCTCATCGAGGCTGCAGCGAGCATCATACATGCAGCGCCGGGCATCGGCGAGTCGAAAGGTAGGCACCGTCGTTCTCAGTCTGATAGCGCGTTGTTATATTCTGACTCTGTCCTTGTGTGTGAAGACCTGAACGCAGTGAGGGAGGTCCTCATACAACGGCTAGGACCTGCATTTGCTCAAACGGCATCTGCGAGTCGGAATAACCATGTCTCACCACGTGTAAGCCTCCTTTCTTTGTCCGGAACAATCTCCTTCCCTTAGTCCCTTTCGTTTTTTTTTTTCGTGGAGATGTCCAACTGACGTCTTGAAACATAGGTAATGCAAATCCTGTCCTCCCCACCGCCCACGGCATCAAAAATGGACGCATATCTCGCCGACATTGCACAAACGTACGGCGTCAAATGGGTTCCTGAACTTCGGAGAGAAGATCTGTGCGTTTCATTTAGTCTACTAGTCTATCCGAGCTTCGCGAATCGCCCTCTGATTGTCACACGATTGTATAGGCTCAACGTCATTTCGGGAATCTTGGGCACGGATGCTGGGCTATCGCCTATCGTGGATCTGCCACGTTTGCGCACGATATGTGCACGCGGTACGTCAATCATGAGAGCCCCATGTGGTCGAACTGAGAATGTTGTTTCTTTGATGATAGGGCTTCCTGATGATCCGCCATGGGTACGACCCCGTATATGGAAGTAAGAGTTGTGCGATCGATCGTGTGTTATGTGGACTGACATGGTCATCGATCGGGCAGGTTGTTATTTGGTACTCTTCCGGTCTTGAAGACGACATGGGCCAAAGAAAGCCAGAAACAACGGGACAGTTACTACGTATGCCTGGCTCCATTGTTTTTTCGGACGTCTGAGAACTAGGCAAGCTGATTCACACGACAGGACCTAGTTCGTCGCCTCCTCACCCCTCTCGCATCGCTACCTGCCCCAATCGACCCCCTTTCCCCGACCGACGTGCTCCTGCTCCGAATATCCGAATCCCTCTTCCGCGTTTCCCCGGACTTGTTTAGCCTCCTTGGAAACGAACCGAAAAGCACCCCCACCGCGCCTGATAACATCCGCATCCCATCCGCGTCCAACCTCGACAAACGCCTGTCACTCCTCAAAGGTGACAGTGACGTCAGTGAGACACCAGAGATCCGTCTTGAGTCGGACCTCAACTGTCCAGAGCCAGCGTCGTCCCCACCACCACCGTCCGTAACATCGCTCGCTTCTCGACGTCAGCGTCAGACAACACTTCTTCCTTCCAAGGCGTACAACGCACCACCAGCACATCGGGGGCATATCTCCGCCCTTTTACGCCTTCTCTACATCCACAGCACGCTCAACCCGGCCGTTCAGTCACCGCACGTCCCTTGGTTACTCATCCCGCTCTACAGCGCGCTCGTCGGAGAAACGGATGAAGATGTCGCGGCACACGCTGAGGCGGACACGTTTTGGATATTTGAGGCTCTCGTGGGAGAGATCTCCGAAATGGAAGAAGAAGGAGGAAAAATTTGGATGCGGAAGTTGAGCGAGCGTCTTAGATGGGCGGATGGAGATTTGGCTACAAGTCTCGTACGTATCTGTTTCGTTTTGTCCCAGATGTGCGTTTGCGCCATCGTCATGTCTTAGGGTCATTAAGTGAGCTTTTACTAATACGATTCTAGCATGCGACTGGGTTGGACCCCGTCCTCCCGCACTATTCATAGTAAGTATCAGTCCACTGCAATGTGTATTTTGCTCATGCCATACTTTTGTAGTCGTTGGCTTGCACCGCTATTAGCGCAGACCCTTCCTTTGTCCGCCGTGTTCCCCGTTTGGGACGTCCTCTTCGCATGTCCTATGCGCACTCGCGACGTCAACCCGAAACTCGAATACCTCGTCGACATATGTACCGCGCTTCTCGTCCGTGCTCGGACGCCTCTATTCAGGTATGTGTGGAGCTTTCAACGCAGTCATGCCAACTCTAATCGTCTTATCTCCCCCGACTTGCTCCGCACACACGATAGACTCGGCAAACCCGGCCGGAATGTTGCGGGCCTCTGGACGCAGGAACACACGGCACTCCCGCCGCCTTCACCCCTCCGTCCTTGGGAACTCAGTGATGCGTTCACGGAAGGCATCGGGCTTCTCACGTCTTACCCGATCGACGCGGCAGGCGGTATAGACCGGATCCTTCAAACAGCCTCGGATCTCGCCCGGAAAAGGATCCAGGAGGGGGAAAGAGAGAAGGAGAAGGAGCGGCAGAACGTTGGGTTCGGAGCGCGAATCAAGCGGCAGATGTGGAAGGGCTTTACGAATCAGGTAGCGGATGAGAGCCCAGAGGAAGAGGAAGAAGAAGAAGAAGAAGAAGAAGAAGAGAACGGGAATGACGAGAAGGGTGAACATGACGACGGGAACGAAACAGAGACGCCTGCTGCGCCGACGTTGACGTCGAGGCTTGCGAATACGGTGTGGAGAGGCATTACAAATCAGAGTTCGATGGACGACGAGGTACCATCGCCGCCTTCGCCAATGTCTGCGCGACATTCGCCGACCCTGCCGGAGGAACCCAGTGTCGAATCAACGCCATCCTCGCAGGCCAGCCTGTGGAACTATGCAGGAAAACTAAAAGACTCGGACACGGTAGCTGCGTTTTCAAAAGTGAGCACCAACTGGCATGCCAAAGCACTCGATGCATGGCGTGTACGTAAAGGGAGCAATGTCTCCGCATCGTCCAGACCCGTGACCCCCGCACAACCAACGGTGGCAAATGCTGCGAACGAAATTTCCCCGCGACAGAGCCCCTGGCTGGGTTTGAGTGGCGCGGGCGCACCGAATCAGCGACGGGGATCTTTACCAGGGACACAACTCGAGAGCGAGCATGCCAACCTGGATCCACCCCGGCCTGCCTTTTTCCGTTCCCCTCGGGAAAGTTTTCTTCCTCAGCCCCGTCGACAACATTCCACAGCACCCTCAAGTCCAAACATCATGCCCACTTCACCTCCACTACGAGACTCGGACACCGAATCGAATGCGTCGTCATTGTTACACCGAGCAGGCACTTCGCTTACTTCTCTGGCTACGTTCCAATTGTCTCAATCGATGCCCAAGAGCGTGCCCAGGCCGCTCATGCTCAACTCGCGCGATCTCATAACGACCAAATCCTCTCAACCCCCATCGGCCCGTTCAGAAGGTGCACCGCCAGAGTACCGTAGTGGGCCTGGCCAATGGAGTGACGTGTTACTAGCTGCCAAGAATCGCCACTCGCTCAGACAAGCATCCCTCTCTTCCACGTCGTCACTGTCGCTTCCCGAGGCGATGAATAGATTACCACATGCGACTTCAGGCGCATTTGCACGGAGCGGGAGTACAAATCCACGCTCGGATTACGAGTCGGACGGGTCGGCGGCGGCGAGTCGTAGGGTGCCGTTGAACCGCAAGTCGGTATCACCGATGGCGCTGGCATCGCGATCGCCGCATCTGACTTGGAATGCGCCGCCTCCGGGCGTGGGAAGCAGTCCTGGCCATCCGTTGTCAAATGGGAGTGTGACGGCAGAGGATATACAAACGCTGTCGGAAAGTGGATGGCGGCAGTTCGAGGACAAGAACCATTCGAGCACACCGGCTATGCCGTCGATGATGACGCGGACCACGACGGGGTTTGACTCGCCCACCACGATAGCGTCCCCACCTATCCCACGGACGCCGCTTATGCCAGCTGTCCCTGGACCTGGCATCGTGCGTATCGTCAATGGAGGGAGTGCTAGCGAAGGCGGCCATATTGCGACGAGCTCGATATCCACGCTGAGCGAGGCGAGTGAGATCGTCGCCGCACCGCTCGAACCACCAACACAAAGCCGAATCGTCCAACGCAAGAAAACGCCACCATTGCCCCTGGACAGCCACGGGGATACGTTGCCGTCGACCGACACGGGCTCAGGTTCCGAGTTGGACCTGGAGCGGACACCGTTGGGCAAGGCGCCGGTCAAGTTACGGTCCAAGCGGTACGTGCAACGACCTGGGCATTTGCACTTACGGCCTGCGCCTGTGGGGACGACGGGCCATGCGCAGGGGACGTCGGACCAGCGGACGCCGAGCCCGGGGCGGCGGAGTTTGGTGGCTGAGTGGCCGGGCGAATACGATTTGGCAACGACGCCCAGGATGGAGAGTTATTCGGCCGGGGTAAAGGAGGAGGGAGAGAGGGAGGAGGGTGTGTGTGCGGTGGCGTCGAGGCCACAGTTTGTGCGCAAGTTGTCCAAGGAGGCGAGGTTGAGAAAGGTACCCTCGGCGGGGATGAGGGACGCGAGACGGACGAGGGAGAGTGGTGCGGAGGAAGGGGACGATGAGGGATATGATGACTTGCTGAGTGCGTATGAGAGTGGAGAGGGAAGTCGGGAATGAGCCTTGCAGAACAAGTGGTTTTGAGTCGACGATGAATCTTAGAAAGGTAGAGCTCGAGGGCCTTTTTGCTGGCGGAATGGACTTTTTCATAGCATACGTAGTACGATCATGAATGACAGACTGGACTACAACATCATGCATCATGTGTGCCACTAGTGTGTCTTGTCGACTCTCAAAATGTCCCCGCGGTCCTGTTTCAAGTTCGCATGTGGCTCTTACACCAGTAAAATCACACCCGTCAAGTGGCGTAGACGTCTTGAATAGTCAAAGTAGCACATCGTCGGAACCTCCCAGTTATGACCATTCTATTCCAGTCCTGAACAAGAACTACAACACAAAGGTACGAGAACGGTATTTTCACAAGCGTACATTGATTCAAGAAAGCATTTTTGTTCACGCATTCAACTGATTACAATGACCATCGTCCATCCACTTCAACCCGATCATGCATCCGCCCAGATGCTCATCGCAAGCTCCTTGACAAGCTCCAACTTCTTCTTCATGTCGTCCGCGTTCAACAAATTGCCCTCTTCGTGTGACGCGAAACCACACTGGGGAGACACACTCATGCGCTGCAGCGCTTCCTCGACGGTCTCGTCCGTACCGCTGGCAACCATGCGTGCCGCCTCCAAAACACGTTCCTTGAGTTGCGTCTTGTCTTCGAGCAGGGGGAATTTGCTCGTGATGACGCCCAAGACGACGGATTTGTGCTTGGGGAGGTGTCTGAGGGGTTCAAACGTACCTGTATGCTGTGTTAGTCTCTGCGAAGGGGTACAAAAAGAAGGGGGGAAAGCTGGAGGAAACGCACCGGCGCGCGCAGTATCGTATTCGAGGTAATAGCAGTCCACGTTGACCTTGTTGAACAACTTGACAGCAATCGCATCATAACCCCCCTCCGAAAAGTGGATCGAGTGTCTAAAGTTGCCTCGACAGAGGTGAAGACCGACCGTCATGTCCTGCGGATGCCCAGCGAGGCAGTTGTTGTACAGTCGAATGTACGCGTCGAGGAGCTCATCAGGGTCCTCGCCCTCGTCCCTTAGTCCCTTGAGCATCCCCACGTCGCAAAAGTAGGCGAGGAGCGGGTCGTCGATTTGGACGTTGCGGCAGCCCGCGGCATAGAGGACCTCGAGCTCTTGTCGGTAGGCGGCAGCAATGTCGTTGAAGTAGGCTTCACGATCTGCGTACACGTCACTTGCAGGTTTGAATGCGTGTTCTCCTGTCGTGATGGGTTTATTTCGTGAGTTGGCGGTGACGTATGGGACCAGCTAGGAAAGGGACACGTACCGTGACGGAGGTGGAACCACTCAGGGGCTGCCATAGTCAGCTTGATATTTTTGGCTTCATCGGGATGGAGGAGCGCCTTGAGCGCTTCAAACTGGGGGAGATAGCCGGACTTGACGTATCGGATCTTACCCGTGCAAAGCGTCGTTGATGCTGGCTTGGTGTCTGGAAAGCGATGCTGATATGAAGTTTTCCCATGATACGTGGATGTAAACTCACTGGTGGTAACGAAAGCATGGATATCAGGAACGTAAAGCTGTGATCGGCGATAAGATATCGGAGCGAGCGGAACGGATCATTGGTGAATTACCTTGAAAATTTCGAGAGGTGGGTTGTGAACCTCTTTGCAGGAGATATTAGCGTTGACCTCGCGCAGCCTGTTGCAAAGCGATCGTACCTTCGAATCCTTCTAGATACTCAAAGAACCCATCATAAAACCTTGTTGTTCACGATCAGGTATTGATTATGGTCATTACAAGGATACAAACATGTGTCGCCTGATGCATTGTCAGCGTGGAGTTCGGCTATGTAATCTGTCCACCGACCTGTATTCGCCGTCCGTAAAGGTTTTGAGACCAACTTCTCGTTGCATATTGACAACCTCTACGATGGCCCGGTCTTCGAGCTCCCGTAGCTGCTCTTGAGTGACTTCTTTCTTATCGAACTTTCTGCGTACTTCGAGTAGGTAATCTGGGCGGAGCAGAGAGCCGATATGCTCAGCACGAAAAGGGGGTGTCTGCTTGGTCGTCATGTTTAGGTGAACGACAAGGGGATTGAGTGATACCTCGGTTGCGATAGATACCAGCGCCAATACGACATTTTATACGCCATTTGAAGATTAGCCTAACATCAGGGCAGGGCGACAGCGGGATAACCAAAGACCCTGTTGACCGAACGTACGTTCCTATATTAGTCTACCGTGATTCGTTCGTTTAGATCGCTCAGCCGTATTACATCCATTGGCTGAGTTGTGTCCCTAGGAGGTCTCTTCAGACCCTACGGTTAATGTGTTCAAGAGTATGAGATCATGAATGTAAATGGTTTTACCGTTACCTCCGATCTATTTCGATGTCGGAAATATGGACATTAACGAGTTCGAGAGCGGCGGCCTTGCGAAGTATGATGCGGTGGCGATGGGGTGCATTTGTCACCACGCTGCGGGAGAGACGTCAATTGGACACAAAAAATAGATATTTTGTAGCACAAGAAATTCTAGATCTACATGCATACCCACGCATGATCGCCGACTCAGCATTGAGCCAATGCGACTGTTGCGACCGCTAAGTCTGGCAACTGCGGAATTAAACGATGACCGAGAACGAAGCCTCTTGACGTATGATACAGGGTGTTCACATGGCCCCTAACCTAAATATTGAAACGTCATAGGGTTGCTGAAACCACCTCGTTCCTACGTTTGTTCTCGTCGGCGCTGTGAGACACAATTAACCGATCAACGGAAACAAAATGAGATTGCATTTGGAGTACGCCTTCGGAATCCTCCGGGGGCCAGAACTTCAAGCCCGCAGCCCTAAAATGTCTGGTTACGGGACTACGGGAACGTTACGCACGCACACATGTACATGCAATTGAATCATCTTGGTAAGCCGTGGGTATCAGAAGATGGATGCCATTCCAGGAACGACGAAATCTGCGATTGTGGAAGGAAATATCGCCGGATCCCTAATCTTGAGTAGTCTCTCGTAACCAGCCGTTTTAGGATGTTCGGGGCTGACACCCCGAAGCTGTCGTTTTGGTCTTCGGAAGAGTCCGAGGCCTGCCGAGGCGATGACCAAAAGGATGCACCGGGTCCAACGTCTGATCACGAGACTAAATCTTGAGCAAGACGAAGCAGTCCGAAGGTGACATGGACGTGTGAAACGTTCGTAACGGCCCGCCCGATGACACATCATCAATAAGCACCACCAGTTTCACCCCCAACTCTGCCTCTCCTACTTCCTCTGGCTTCCCGCCACGCCTTCTTCCACTCGTGTGTCAACGAAGACTTGTCCTTCTCCCACCTTTCACGGATGGATACAGAGGTATCTTGGGGTGAACGCGTGAAGGTACTACTTGATGGAAGGTAGTGCAAACCCTGAGCTCGTGATGCCAATGGAAACAGGAAGCACGAAGAAGTGCCAGGCTGGTGGGACGTATCTATGGGGTTGGAGGAAGCAGTATGTGGATGTGGTAGTGAATCTGGTAAAGGAAAAAGTAGGGGGAGTGAAGGATCGAACGTTACTCGAGAACGAGTTTTCGTCGTTGATTTTGTAGTAGGGAACTCTACAACTTGGGATGTTGATAAGGTCGGTTGGGATGAGCGGTCATTCCCCTGCGATGCACCTAAAGGTACGCTGATTCCAAGGATGTCGGCGTCAAGTTCAAGTTCAAGGTCGAGATCTAGGTTAAGATGATCGAGGAGAGAAAATGACGCTGATAATAAAGAAGATTTTTCAGTGAAGAAACAAGCGAATAATAAGATACTTGACAAACCGTCTTCTTTCAGTGCAAACAGAGCCTTGAGGTTCGTTCGGGGGGCAGATTCCGTTGGCTGCACCGAGACTTTTGCACTGATTGACTGGTTGTTCTGTTCCATTTCTATGTCCTTCTCGAGCGCCGCCTCCACACCCACTTCATTCCCATGACCGAGACGAACATCTCCTCCCGACCTTTCTTTGCCTTTGCCTTTGTCTTTCTTGGGGGGCTTTCTTTTACCACCCTCTCCGAAATCTCGAGGCACAGTTTCGATGTCATCCTCCTCATCCACTTGCATCTCTTTCCCCTTCATCGCGTTGTTCTCCACGTCTTCAATCTCATCAACACTAACACTTTCTCTCCCATCCCAATCTTCTTTGTCTCCAAAGAGCTTACCCAACAGTGCGAGCGCAGTATTTGCTTCGTCACGTACATCCGTGGATCCGATGTCTTCATGTATTCCTGGAAAAGTCGCGACGGCAGCCTCGGGCGACTGATGATCACTTAGGATAGTACGTGAATGGCCATGACCCAACTGAGGAACAGGGTGCGCCGGAGTAGCGCGGACATCGCTATCGGTGCCATCTTTGTCCATTTCTTCATCATCCGTGATGTCGTGCTTCAGCGGATCAAAAGGTTCAAGTGCATCTTTTAACGTAGGCAACGGCACGGGAACACAGTCCAAAAACACGCCTTTGAGATACCCCGAGTCCCACTTTGTAGGGTCTATGAGGCGTCGACGAGCTCGTACTGGCGGCGGCTTGACCCTCTTCTTCACCTTGCCGTTCACTACTTTGACCTTTGAAGTGCCGGCCTCGTAGCGCATTGGTTCCAAGGGTCGCTCAGGTCGCATTCGCATCGGGCGAACGACACGTCCAGAAGGGGTTACGATCCATCCTGGAGTAGACGCAGCAACGGTGGCAGAGAGAGGCGTCAGCGGAAGGGTGGATGAAGGACGACCGTGGCTCCAAGCACGCGTTCGTTTCGGCCGAACGGGTTGCGATGGTTGAGAGTTGATTTGCGCGAGTCTGTGTCCGTCGCGTTGTCTGAGCACGCCCAAGAAGACCAATGAACACAAAACGCGCTCACCGTTCGCGAAAGTCGGTTTTCGCTTCACCAATGCGAACCTTGGTACCTTTCCACGTCGATCCACTGAGTACGTTCAGACCTATTTTGGATGGACGCATAAGAATGCCGTTCCAGAATGCGGTAATGCGAATTCATCCAACGTCCAAAAGGAAGAAAAGAAAAGTGACTAGAATAGAGAACGAGACTCACACTTGACCAACTCTTTTGCGCTGATTTCCATCGTCACGAAACCGAATTTTCTTGGATCTCCGAGAGCATCGCGTGCGCCAAACCCATCCATCGCCTTGACCTTCCCAAACGAAGACAAACGATGTTTCAGGTCTGCTGGTGTTATCGAGGGCGTAAGTCCGGAAATATGGAGCCGTTTCGTGAGCAATGGATCAGACATTTTGGTGTAACGTTGTTGTTTGAAGGCAAAGGACTTGGCTAAGTACTTGTACCGTTACGAAAACAAATAAATCTTGAAATAAATGGGTTATCTCCTACCGCCGTCATGTCGGGACACCTCTCGCTCGATGAAGAGGTCCGGTTGTACGCTACCAACGCGGAACGAGAGAAATACTCTCTGTTGGCTACGTTATTCGGTATAATTGTCGCCCTGGACTACCTCGAACGAGCGTACGTCCGCGATGCGCTCACAGCCGATGAGTGAGTCCCTTGTCAACTCTGTACATATCGCGTGCCAAGGTCGGTGTTCGCGAGAGAGATATTCGCCAGCATGTACGAGACTACTGTCTCAGTACATGACGATGCTCAAACTCGTCAAGGACTCGGTACCTTCGATCGAGCAATTCATGGCTCACTACCGGGTGTGTGGATCGTAGTTATTCCGATCTTGTGAGATCCCCATCATTGACTTGAAACCCTGCAGATGGACACCCCAGCTGCGTTGCACCGCATTAAGGTTGGTGTACCGGCGACCGTTGAACACTCGAGCGAAGCGGGTCCAGAGACCGGCAAGTGGATCGCCGAGACGACACAGGTATGTGCTTGTATCATTCGGCAGCGTGTCCAACAAGGCTTCATTGATACGATTGCTCGTAGAATTTTATTACCTTTATGGACGCGTTGAAGTTGCGCCTTCGTGCTAAAGACCAGCTTCACCCCATCCTCCAAGAGCTCGTCACTGGCTATGCCAGGTTCAAAGGCAGCAAAGATTGGGAAGGAAGGAGTCGCATGGTCAGCTGGTAAGCCCCTATATCTAGTCCATCCCCATCGCGTGATGTCGTGGTAGGTTGATCACACTAAATGGGATGAAAGCTTCGGAGGAGATCACAGAGGAGCAGTCGAGACAGGTCAGTCACATTCGGCGTTTTATCCGTTTCTCTTTCCAATCAAATCTGTAGCTTCTCTTCGATGTCGATCACGCCTATGCCGAATTCTTCCGCAGTTTGAGTGGTGCGAAAGGCGATTGGGCCTGAGCTGTGAGCTGTTGAAATCTAACTGTATTCTGGCGGCACTTGGGTCGCGTATTATTACTGCAGCCGTGACCTGGTGACTTTTTGACATTTGTATCGAAACAGTGCCCGCCCGTACTCATTTCCCCGCTGTCAGCTCTTTCCCAGCTTACGCCGCTTCCCCAATCCACCGTGATCCACAGTACTGCTCTTCCGCTTGACGCTTTCCACGAGACTCTGCAAAGTACGGCTGTTCTGCTGTGTGGAACTTTGAGAACGTTCAGAACGACTCGGAGGGTTGCTTTTTTGGCGTTTCGAACGTTCGTTGAGAAGCGTCGCCATGCTCTTGGTCTTTTTAAATCTGTAGGGTAGAAGTGCAAAGTTGGTGCCAACCGCAAGTAGCAGAGAGAACAAGACTCACTGAGGATGGGTAGGGTCAATCGCGAACTGGTGGTCTTCGTGAACCGCAGCGAATCGATCATCATGGACGTCGATGACAAAGTCGTCCTGAGTTTCCCCCGGTCCATCGTCCACATCATTCTTGTCACGTTTCTTGGACTTGTGTCTGGATTTCATTTTCTTGGCCCGCTTCTCGGCCTTGAGCACGGCTTTCATATCAAAGTGTGCAGGCTCGCCGTGGGGGTTATCAGATGTTGCTAGTAAAGCCAGTTCGGCTTTGGAGGTCCTGGCGGGTCTCTTGAGTTCCGTGGCCATGTTGCTAGATTGGTTCGGGGAGGTTTCCTCTTCTTCTTCGTGCTGACTACCGCTCTCCACACCAAAGATCTCGTCGTCGAAATTCGATTCCGGGGACTCCTTCGTCGACACGCCGTCATCCTCTGCTTGCTTCCTAGGTTCCTCTTTCTTCTTCTTCCGCTTCTCTTTCATCTTCCGCTGATACCTTTCTAGCGTATTTTCATCTTCGGGGTTCTTCGTCTCGGTAAGGCCCGGTGTGAATGTAACTTCCATGTCCACGTCACTATCCTCCCCACCACCGCTTTTGGTCTTTTCCCTCCTGCTCGCCTTGTTGTCGAACGCGTCCCCCCATCCTTCCGGGAGTTCGTCGTCGTTCCCGCCAAGAAGGAGCGCCCGAAGTCTGTCTCTCTCGGCCCCTTTGGAAGTCTTGCGCTCACCCTTTGTTTGACGGGTCCCGGCATCACCGCCCTCGTCTTCTGATCCAGCCGACGAAGACGAGGAAGAGGCAATGTATGCGCGAAAGTCGGCCTCTTCGATCTCTTTCTTCGTCAACGAACGACGTAGGATCTGGTTCCGTTCCGGGTCATCGTCATCCCACGTGAGTTTCACTTTGGAGTGACGTAGGGCCTAGCATGGAGTGTGAGTCACGGAATAAACAATACCATTGAGGAATACGAACGTCGGTGACGAACTCGACCGCCCTGTAAGGCGCATTTGAGAGTTGGGTAGCTTCATCTCTGGCGTGATCGAGGCATTGAAGTTAGCAACGAACTCAACTTGGAGAAGGGGAAGCTGATATACCGAGGCTCATCGTCAAATGTCATATCGTCGGGAACGAAGCTAAGGTCGAATACGTTCGCGGATCTTTCCAACTCAGTTCCTTCGAGCTCGTCATATACGTGTAGAGCTGCCTCTACAGTGTCGCATTCGACGATGGCATAGTAGTAACTGTGCTTAACGTTTGTTAACCGCCTTGCCGATGAGAGGGAGGAACGAGACGATGGATAATACACGGACGAGGGACGTACCGCAAGCGCTCGAGTTGATACTTTCTCAAGGCGTCTTCGTCATAATCTGCTTCGTCGCCCGTCTCATAGATTGTCTTCTCATTGATCTCCTCATCCTCCCTCCCTTTCTTTTTCTTCTTGAAAACATCAGTGGGCGGACCTTCTTTCTCCTCTCTGGTCATCCGCTTCTTACCAAATTCGCTTGGGTAGACACGAACACTGAGTAGTCTTCCTCTCGTGACTCTGCTTTTACCAGCAGTCTCCGATGCAGTGGGAGATACGAGCGACGAAAAGACCTTGAACAAGTGAGCAGCACGAACGTAATCCCAGTCGAGGTTGACCACCGCCAGTCTCCTCGTTTGCTGAACGTCCGCGGCCTCTTCCCGGTCTGGGATGGTCTTGGCGTATTCGGCGACCTGTGCGTCCAGCGCAGCGATCGTGTTTTCGTCGAGATCGATTTCGATTTCGTCCTCCTCGTCTTCATGGCGTTTCTTAGATTTGGCACCTAGGGAGACGAAGCCGCCTTGGTCGCTGTCGCTACCGCTCCCGTCTGTCAAGGAAACGCGAGGTGGTAGATCGCCATCTTCTTCGTCTTCATCTGACGACTCCATGAGAGCCGCACCGCGCGCATAGTCGACGATGGTCGACACGGCTTCGTCCTCCCCACCCTCCTCCGTTTCGAGCTTATAAAACCGCCTCAAATCGTCCTTTTCCTGGGTTTCCGACACCGTTCGTCCATATTTGTCGACTCGCGCTGTGGTGGGTGTGGTATTGCGGGGTGGAATGGAAAAAGAACGATGGTAAGGGTAAGGGTCAACGGTGAACGAGCAGTCGATGGCGTATTGTATAGTGTACGCACCTGTGGTTTGCTTCGTACGCTTCTTCTTTTTATCTTTTTTCGCGTCCCCCAGGAGGTGTTGGAAACGGTCGTCTAGGGCGACTTTGGAGTGGTGTTTTTGAGGGCGGCGGAACCGAGGGTCGGTTTTGAGGCTGGCAAAGCGCGTGTCCGACATGGCATTGGCAGCTGCTCTGGTGGTAAGTTGTGTCGGAGTGTAGTTATCAGGAAAACCTCGTATAGGGTACACTCTACACGCTATACACGTCTACGAAATCTAGCTCTTCCCCAGCGATGGTAGAAGCTTATCGTACTTGGCAAGCCACGAAGCTGGGAAGATCTCGCACGCAGGTTGAATTTAGAAGCAGCGTGGTATTCCGTCGAGCCCATCATTTCCCAACTTGCCGAGCTCTCCTCTCCGTTATCGATGATTATCCAGCCTGAGGGTCGTCAACATCATCTCCATGGTATCATTCAACTTGATCCCTCGCAAGACCCTCCCAGTCCAGCCAGCACGCGTTCTCTCAACGTCTTTCTTTACGACAACCTGACACCCGTCATCCCAATGAGCTTTCGTTGGGATTGAGCGCCCCATGACATCGCTTGGTTACTTGGTACTCGTTTTGCGTGTTGTCCTATTTTGACATGAGGCGGTCCATGCCCGCACCTTTACGCAGACAAACACGACGGTGTAGTCAGTCGCTCCTGAACGTTTGAACCTTCCTGAACCGAGTTGTGTCATTCGCACTATACAGGTCCTGGACCTACATCCGGATTTATCCCCGTGCCTCGTAAACGGTCCGGTTCAATAATGCATGACCAAATCGAGACCTGAGGACCGCATGTCGATCATGGGCACTTGGTCGACTATGCCAGATGGGTTTCATCCACCTGAGCTCTGCGTCCTCTTCTTATGCGGCCCTCCAGGGTGGCTAATGAAAGTACGTGAGGATATGATCGACATTTCAAATGTCTGAATGCATTGATATGCCGAGGTGGATGGGCCGTGTCACAGCACAAAAACTGCTCTCCGGTGAAGTACCACCATGCAGGAAACGACCGCAAAGTGTTCCGCGTACCGTTTGGCAGTGGGACTGTCTTCTCCGTAGAACAGCTTTGCGGACCAACCAAGCCGGCAACGGTCATTCCACTGAATGGCGTTCCATTGTCATCGAGTTTGACACCGACATATACGTACCCGCACGGAACGGTGTTGGAGTTGATCCTGGGATAAGGGAATCCATCCAGCGAAAGGTATGGCGTGCTTCCCGAGTGAGTATGGGCTGAAACAAACTCTGCGGTTAGTTGCGAGTGGTCATTGGCTTCTTGACGTCTCCGTGCTGTTCCTCAGCCAACCTGTTACCCTGCCAATGGCCTTTCTTGTCGAATATGCGGAAGTCAGTCATCCACCCCAGAGAGCCAAGTCGAGCACGCTTCCGCCCCTACTCCAATGAGTGACTTTGATCCAAGAGTCTTGGTTCTCGGGAGAGGTGGGGTCGTCGTAGGCGACTGACCGAGCTATGATGGGTCGAAGCAGGTGGTACCAGGCTTGGATGCCGTACTAGGTGTGATGCACGAAAAGGAGACGGGCGAATCGGAGTGGCTCGCCCGCAGGTTATGAAGGAACTAAACGGCCACCTGGGAATGATGTCCGTATGGAATTTGGTAAGCACACTGGCGCAGTGCAAGTTGTGGTGAGTCGGCTGGTATGCTGCTCAGCCGTTTTGGTTGTATTGACAGTCTCTCGTTTTCTCAGTGTTTACTGATCGCTGTTAGAGCGTGGGCGAAGACGGCGTAAACGTGGCGGAACCGACTAAGAGCGACAGAGGGTCTGACGCTGAGGGAGACGTGAGCGATAAGGACTGGGGACTGTCTAGGCTTGCTTTATCTAATCGATGCACCAGGTTTGCAAGTTCCTGGTATCGACTCATACAGTCAATATGCAGCTTCGAAGCCAAGTTGTTACCTCAGTCTCATGTAAATATTTTATGACTGCAAATCGCGCACTCTGTTTTAATGGACAGCGACCTGAAGATAGCATCGTTCGAGACGCAATTAACGATGCGATATTTTTAGTGTCGCGAGAATTTTCTCATGACCGGGTCGGAAATCGGAAAGTGGGCTGCCTTGGAAATTTCTAATCGATACGGGCCTGTCCTTGTTTCCCCGCTTCCGCCACCACTCTACAGCCCGTGGCTCTAAACTGCACTTGTCTTCACGCTCGCCCTCCAAGAATGTCTGCAGAAAACACAGAGAGTTTCAAGAACCTGCAAGAGCAGTTTGGTCGCTTCAGAATCCTTATCGTCGGGCGTGCGAACGCTGGCAAGACTACCATTCTTCGGGCCATTTGCAACACCACGGAAAATCCAGAGATCTACGATGGCGACGGGAACAAGGTATGGATCTTGGTCGATATATGTCGTTGTGCGGCAAGCTAAAGTGTGCGATTAGGTCAATCTATCGCAAGTCGAGGGATCCTTGGGGGTGAGCCCGAGTGTTGATTTATGGGATTCAACCACTGAGGGCGATGGATCGATCGTTATCAGCGCGGAATCCACAATGTTGAAGACGAACTGGTTTTCCGGAGTAATGACAAGCTCATCTTCCACGACTCTCGAGGCTTCGAAGCTGGAAGCGAAAAAGAGTTCTTGCAGATGAAGAAGTTCATTGCAGATCGTGCGAAGACGACCATTCTGAAGAAGCGCATTCATGCGATATTGTAAGTAGGATTGTTGCTTCATGGAACTTTAATCATGCTTCGTGCAGGTATTGCATTCCGATGGACGAAATCGAGCGAGCAATCCAACGGTCTGAAGAGAAGTTTTTTGACGAATGCGATCCTGGGAATGGTGAATGCTGTGCCAGTGCTGTCTTCTCAAGTTGATGCAAGTGATCTCCCAGTTCCTGTTGTAGTGCTATTCACAAAATTCGATGCTCTGCTGCCTAATGCGGTGGGAAAGTTGGCACCCGCTGATCGGCAACTGCCTTTTCGAGACCGGCTGTCGAAGGCCGAGTCACTGATTGAGGGGATATTCAACGAAGCCGACGTATGGAGTCGTCTTACTCTCATGAAGTATGCCCCAAGGTCTTGTGTCCAGATTAAAGGCTTGTATCCCTTTCCTCATCCAAGTACTGGATTCCACATTATTAACCACACAAACTAGACATGCACAAGTCTAGTAATGAGGGATGCAGCAAGCTCTTGGATGTCACCACAAATGTCCTGAATGAAGAAGCATTGCAAATGCTACTAGTTTCAGCCCAGGAAATAAACATAGCTCTCTGTGTGAGATGTGCAGTTGGAAAGTGGGTTTGTGTGACAGTCTATTGTGCCTTGACTGGCTAACACTTTTGTTCCAATGAAGCTTGACAAGAGATACAGACAAGGTGTACAACTCATCACTTTCAATAGCTAATATGAGTGAGCAAAGGCTTTGGGAGCTGGCATGGTGGTTTCCTCATGTTCAGGTAACTGAAATTTCATTGCACACAATTATGATGTATTACTGAATCTTTCTGATGCTGCCATTGTGGTAATAGTGAGTTTCTCATGTTGGGAGTGATTCCATCAATGATCTCATATAATTATTCATCCTGGTGCATTGTCAACCATAGAGTGTGAGTCATGTGTTATCATGCCAAAATGATTGTACTGAAAATCATGTATTTGTTTTGCATCCTTCCTTGGACATTATAGAAGGTGAGCTGTGAACATGTTCATGGATATACCTCCACCTTTCACCTCACATATAGTATATGAGTTATGCACTGGCATGTATGTGCAGGTGGGGTGACCATGTTGATGATTCTATCTTTACTCTTTATTCTGGATTGAAAATCAAAGTTGGTGAGTTGTTCACTATGGCATGCAGATGGGGTGACCATACTGATGATTGCATCTCCACTCTTCATTTCATCCTGGATTGGAATCATAGAGGGTGAGTTGTATACTGTGGCATGGAGGTGACCATGCTGATGATTGTATCTCCACTCTTCATCCTGGATTGGAAATCATAGGAGGTGAGTTGTGCACTTTGGCATGCAGGTGGGGTGACCATATTGATGATTCTTCTTCATCTTGGATTGGAAATCATAGAGGGTGAGTTGTGCACTTTGGCATGGAGGTGGGGTGACCATGCTGACAACTGCATCTCCACTTTTCACCCTGGATTGGAAATCATAGGTGTTACGACTGGGTCCACTGTAGCGACGACGGTCGGTGGATACCAGAAGTAGAACCTTAGCCAGCGGGTGGACTACACGTTCGAGGGGCAAAGATAGAGGGCATGATTCCTCAAGGACGAAGAGACGCGTAATCATGGATAGGGAGTTCAATGGTGCTGGCCTTCTAGGTAGACATTCATGGTATTGGGACAAGGTAAAGGGGTACAGTAGTGTCTACCGTAAGGTAGACCAAGATGGGGTACAAGATACAGAGACGAAAGCTTATATACTGTGCGTGGCTGCGCACGGACCAAGACAAGAAAGGAAACAAGGACAGGGACAAGGAGATACGAGGAAGTCCGAGGAGATCTAAGGAACCAAGATAGTGGTACAGAGAAGACGAAGACACGGGGATCAAAGAGAAGGAAAGACGAGGAGCCAAAGTAATGGTACAAGGTCCGAGATAAGAAGACATGAGGCGAGGAAGACAAAGAGACCCGAGATATGGGTACAAGGTCCGAGACATGAGGCAAAGAAGACGAAGAGGCGGGGATCAAAGAAGACAAGGAATAAGAAGACGAAGAGACCCGAGATATGGGTACAAGGTCCGAGACACGAGGCAGAGAACACGAGGACAAGAGAAGACGAAGGAAGACGTACAAGTCCAGAGGAAGTCTAAAGAGATCTATAGGAGACGAGGGAACCTCTCAGATATGAGGAGGTGAGGGGACGAGGGGACGAGGGGGCGAGGTTTCCAGTGACAAGGTGGTCAAAGGAAGGCTTTGAGAAAAGAAAAGAATGGCACGACCGGGAGTTGCCGAGGTGAATTGTAACAATAGGAGGTGAGTTGTGCACTTTGGCATGGAAGTGGGGTGACCATGCTGATGATTCCATCTTCACTTTTCATCCTGCATTGAAAATCATAGTTGGTGAGTTGTGCACTTTGGCATGGAAGTGGGGACCATGCTGATGAATCCATGTCCACTCCTCATATTGCATTGGAAATCATAGAGGGTGAGTTGTGCACTGTGGGATGGAGGTGGGGTCAGTATGCTGATGATTCCATCTTCACTCTTCATCCTGCATTGGTTATCATAATGGGTGAGTTGTAGTGGCATGCAGGTGGGGGACCATCCTGATGAATCCATGTCCACTCTTCATCCTGCATTGGTTATCATAGCCAGTGAGTTGTGCACTAAGGCATGCAGATGGGGTGACCATGCTGATGACTGTATCTCCACTCTTCATTCTGGATGGGAAATCATAGAAGGTGAGTTATGACTGTGGAGTGCAGGTGGGGTGACCATGTTGATAATTGCATCTCCACTCTTCATCCTGGATGGGAAATCATAGGAGGTGAGTTGTGCACTGTGGCATGGAGGTGGGGTGCACATTCTGATGATTTAATCTTCACTCTTCATCCTGGAAATCATAGTGGGTAAGTTGTGCACCATGGCATGGAGGTGGAGTGACCATGCTGATGACTGCATCTCCACTCTTCATCATGGATTGGAAATCATAGTGGGTGAGTTGTGTACTGTAGCATGCAAGTGGGGTGATCATTCTGATGATTGCATTTCCACTCTCCATTCTGGATTTGAAAATAATAGGAGGTGAGTTGTCTACTGTGGCATGCAAATGGGGTGACCATTCTGATGATTGCATTCTACTCTCCATCCTGGATTGAAATTAATAGGAGGTGAGTTGTGCACTGTGGCATGCAGGTGGGGTGACCATGTTGATGATTCTATCTCCACTCTTCATCCTGGATTGGACATTATAGGATGTGAGTGGTGCAACATGGCATGGAGATGAGTGACCATGCTGATGATTCCATCTTCACTCTTCAACCTGGATTGGACATCATAGGAGGTGAGTGGTGCAACATGGCATGGAGATGGGTGACCCCATGCTGATGATTCCATCTTCACTCTTTGGACATCATAGGAGGTGAGTGGTGCAACATGGCATGGAGATGAGGTGACCATGCTGAGGTGAAATCTTCACTCTTTATCCTGCATTGCAAACCCATAGTTGATGAGTTGTGGACAGTGGCATGCAGGAAAGTGACTATGCTGATGATTTTATCTTCACTCTTTATTCTGGATTGGAAATCATAGTGGGTGAGTTGTACACTGTGGCATGGAGATGAGGTACACATTCTGATGATTTCATCTTCACTCTTTATTCTGGATTGGAAATCATAGTGGGTGAGTTGTGCACTGTGGCATGGAGGTGGGGTGACCATGCTAATGATTGCATCTCTACTCTCCATCCTGGATTGTAATCATAGTCAGTGAGTTGTGTGCTGTGGCATGCAGGTGGTCACCATGCTGATGATTGCATCTCCACTTTTCATCCTGCATTGAAAATCATAGTCAGTGAGTTATGTATCCACAGTGGCAATCACATCTTCACTCTTGATCCTGCATTGGTTATTATAGCCAGTGAGTTGTGCACTATGGCATGGTGGTGGAGTGACCATGCTGATGATTCCATCTTCACTCTTCATCTTGGATTGGAATTCATAGGTGGTAAGTTGTGCACTGTGGCATGCAGGTGGGGTGATTATGCTAATGATTGCATCTCCACTATTCATCCTGGATGGGAAATCATAGGAGGTGAGTTGTGCAACATGGTAAGGAAATGGGGTGACCATGCTGAGGTGAAATCTTCACTCTTTATCCTGTATTGGAAACCCATAGTTGGTGAGTTGTGCACAGTGGCATGCAGGAAGGTGACCATGCTGATGATTGTATTTCCACACATCATACTGCATTGGAAATCATAGGTGGTGAGTTGTGCACTGTGGCATGCAGAAAGGGTGACCATGCTGATGATTTCATCTTCACTCTTCATCCTGGATTGGAAATATAGAAGGTAAGTTGTGCACTGTGGCATGCAGGTGGGGTGACCATGTTGACAATTTCATCTCCACTCTTCATCCTGGATTGGCAACCATAGAAGGTAAGTTGTGCACTGTGGCATGAAGGTGGGGTCACCATGCTGATGATTCCATCTTCACTCTTCATCCTGGATTGGAAATCATAGAGGGTAAGTTATGCATAGTGGAATGCAGGAAGGGTGACCATGCTGATGATTGCATCTCTACTCTTTGCTTTGGGTTGGACATCATAGATGGTGAGTTATGCCTCTGGAATGGAGGTTGAGGAGCATGCTGATAATTGCATCTTCACTCTTCATCTTGGATTGGAAATCATAGTGGGTGAGTTGTACATTGTGGCATGGAGGTGGGGTGACCATCCTAACAATTGTACCTCCACTTTTCATATTGCATTGGAAATCATAGTTGGTGAGTTGTGCACTGTGACATGCAGGTGGGGTAATCATGCTGATGCTTGCATCTTCACTCTTCATTCTGGATTGAAAATATAGAAGGTGAGTTGTGCACTGTAGCAGGTGGGACCATGTTGACAACCTGGATTGGAAATCATAGGAGGTGAGTTGTGCACTGTGGTATGGAGGTGGGGTGACCATGCTGATGATTCCATCTTCACTTTTCATCCTGGATTGGAAATAATAGGAGGTGAGTTGTGCATTGTGGCATGGAGTGGGGGTGACCATGCTGATGATTCCATCTTCACTATTCATTCTGGATTGAAAATCATAGAAGGTGAGTTTTGTACTGTGGCATGCAGGTGGCAGATCATGTTTATGATTGAATGCCCACTCTTCATCCTGGATTGGAAATCATAGAGGGTGAGTTGTACACTGGTATGGAGCTGGTGTGACCATGCTGATGATTGCATCTCCACTCTTCATCCTGGATTGTAAATTATAGGAGGAAGGTTGTTTGCTGTGGCATTTTGCTTTCAATAATTATGCTGATGGTCCACTTTTTACCCATCTCTGCACTTTCCTCCAATCCTTCTTTACACATTTATAGCTGGTATGTCATTTTGTCAACATTTGTGTCATATTTCTTGCTGTAACTCTTTCAACAGGATGTAAGTTAATTTTTTAAATCTGTTTAATAACCCACTTTTGCTATGTTTTATTGTTTTTAGAGGGTAAGACTTTCATATGCCAAAGTGTCTTTATGCTAATTATTAATCAGGAGGTTGGTATATATAACATGACATTATACCTCTTGTTGATTTTGTGCTCTTGCAACTTACAGCTAGTCTTTGAGAACCCAGTATGTGTTTTCACTAATCTAATATCTATTATTAATATATCATGTATAGACTTCTTTTACCCAAAGTGATCATCAGACTCTGAAACCACACAATTTGGTAGATTGACTAATATTGTGTTATGAGTATGCAACTAATTCTAAACAAGATTCCCTTTTCTACATGGAAACAGATCCTTCAAGCTGGTGTTGGTATGTTTCAGATGCTCATATGATAATATACCATCAATATTATATAATACAGGTATCATTTTGATATCAGAGCATTCTTTCTTTCTATGTCAGAAGAATGATCCTCAGCCATTCTCTTCTGCAGCCCAGCAGTATAAGGCATCAAATTCTCCTGGCAGGGCTAAGAAGGCCTTGGAGGAGGTCTTCAAGAAGTATGACTATGCATCTTATGACCAAAAAGTGGAGATGGTTACTAATGTTATTCTCCAAAACCATGTGTATGTGTTAAACACACTTTCCAGTGTGTTATCTGTTAATAGCTTTATTCAGGGCCTCTACCAACTAAAGAAGCAAGAGGCTCCATATCAAGTTGTGGTTGAAAGCTCTTCCAGTGGTGGAATGACAAAGAGAAGAGGTAGACAGAAGGACAATATGAAGAGAGTCTCAGAGGCAATAGGTTGTGTACCTCTGGTGAAATTCTAGTGTTTACCCATCCATGAAATGTGTTCTTGTGATGTCAAGTTTTTCACTGAACCACCTGCTTGAGGTAATTTTGGAAATGCAACATTGCAATTCCTAAACACTCCATACACATAATAACTATATCCTTGATTTCAACATTACATATCATGTATTACAATTGCCCATACAACACCAATCTGATTGAACCTCTACTTAAATTTGTAGTACAGATTTATCTTGTGGAATGTTGCAACCATCTTTCCAAACAACTTAAATTCAGAAAAAACACGTCGTGACTGTACTGTACGGCTTGAGGCCCTCTTAAATTAGACCGTCACGTTGCTCGGCAAAATAACGAATCGCGCCATCATTTTTTTCTTTTCACTTCGAAGCGTAGCATGTCTCAAAGCGCGAATTACAATGCCATCGTAAGCAGTTTAGCTGTCCTCTCCAGTCTTCGCTCGCGCTGACCTGGCTCACAGTTCGTGGTGAGTCATATTCTGGACTCGCACCCCACCCACAGAACACAAGGTGTTTTATAAAGTTTGGCAGTCGAAAAGTCACACCTTCTACGGCGAAGCCGACAAAGCCGGCTCCTTTCACGTTCTCCACGAGTGTACGTAGTGAACCTATGTGCAAGCGTCATGGAATGTTTCTTATGCTCTTTTGACGGATAGCTTCACTCAAAGGCCGAGAGATCGAGTTTCAGCAAGCCCACCAGCTTTAAAAACTCACGCCGGTCTACGACTCCACGTGTCAACCCGGTATGTACTTTAGGCTCGTTTTTTTTTGCTTGTCCCGTTCATATACTCTTCAGTCAACACCGCCGCCGACTCGGACAGAGGAAAAACCAGAAGAACAACCCGAGACGCCGCTCTACAAGTTGCAAGATGTGAAAGCAGCCCTGGTAACTGTCTCTTTACTTCGTTGTATGCCAAGCGGATCTTCAATGCCATGTAGGAAGAGTTAGAACACTTACAAACCAAACGTGATCAAAGTCGAGACCATGAAGTGCGGACGGCTCCCCTGATCACGCGCGAAGCCTATGTCGCGGGTGGGTTCGCAAAAATGTCCACGCAATACGGTGTGATTGGGGAAGCGTTGTCCATACAGTACGTCCATTTTCCCGTTCAATTTATGCAGACACAAGTCATTCTTGTTAGGTCAACATTGGGTGTGTATGAACCTGTAGATCCAAGGTTGTACATCAATACGGTAGGGCCCGTCTTCCCGTCGTTTACCTTACCGAAAAGCCTGACGTACATACTAGAACGCACCCTTTTCTGCTGTCGTATGTGGCGTGCAGGGGTCGGGGAAATCTCACACAGTCTCTGTACTCCTTGAAAACATGTTCATCCCAAACCTCGACTCGATCGGGATGCTATCGAAACCTCTCGCGGGTCTGGTGCTCCACTTCGGCGAGGGTGGTCCTTCCTCCCGTCCGAGCGAAGCAGCGTGGGTCGGGGTACCCTCGAGTGCAAATCCTAACATCAAGACGCCACCCGTGCGCGTGTACGTGTCCAAATCATCGTTGAACACGATGAAAGCGGTGTACGAGCCGTTGGGGAAACACGTCAAGGTGATGCCATTGTTGTTCAACGAGTCCGAGTTGGATGCAGAGGCGTTTCTCTCCATGATGGCCGTAGGTCCCTCAGAGTCCGCGCCTTTGTATATTCAGACCGTCTTGGTTGGTTCAGTTTACCTCTTTTGTTGCAGGCTCTTGACTGACATAACCTTTCCCTCGTAGAGCATTCTCCGAGAACTCGGTGAATCGTTCTCTTACCGGGGGTTTTTGCGTAGGCTGGAGGAGAAGAACTTCAACCCAGCACAAACTGCTGGCCTTGAACAGCGTCTTTCGCTACTCAATTCTTTCATGGACATGCGCCCCCTACGACCTTCTTCACGCTTCGCGGCTGGGGAATTAACTATTGTCGACCTGTCGGATCCGTTCATCGACCCAGGGTCTGCATGCGGGCTATTTGAGATTGTAACGCGGCTGTTTGTACGAGCCGATGTCGGAACGGGCAAAGTATTGGTGGTGGACGAAGCACACAAGGTAAGCGGCCCCTCGGAGAGAAAGCAACACCTTCACTGACCTTGTCTGACCAGTACCTTTCCACGAACCGAGGGGTCGCGGGATTAACCAAGTCCTTACTGACCCTGACGCGCGAACAACGACATCTAGGGGTGCGAGTGCTCATCAGTACTCAAGGTCGGTCTGGCTGTCATGACGTGTGTGGGTGTTGTACACTAAGACATGCATGGCGCCCTTGCAGAGCCTACTGTCATTCCTCCTGTCCTGTTGGACCTCTGCACGGTAGCTATCATGCACCGATTCTCGTCGCCTGCGTGGTGGGACCATCTCGCGCGACACGTGTCGGCGGACATCTCGACGGAGCAAGGGTTTGACAAGGTGGTCAAGTTGCAGGTAGGCTCGGCGCCGTTCTCGGCGAGGAGAAACTCGGAATTGACGTCTCCGTGATAGACGGGAGAAGCGATCGTGCTGGCTCCTTCTGGCATGGGCGTGTTTCCTGACGATTCTGGAACGAGCAAAACGAAGGATTCTGCGACGGCGGAGGGTGCACCTCGAACGGCGCCATTGACACTTGGACAATTCGGTCGACGACTCATCCTGATGAAAACCCGCGCTCGGGTGACCAAGGATGGTGGGGCGTCCATATTGGTGGTCGACTCTGAGTCCGAGTCCGAAGCCTCTGAATCGGAAAGCGATTGACGACGAGATGTGCAGGCTACTCTAGATGGAGGGATCTATGACTGATAATCTACCTACGCTATTATTTCTATAGACAGAATAGAAATTTGCTTACTTACTCGAGTCGCCGAGCCAAGGGACGGCGGACGCGATTCCAACTCCGCCGTGACGCGCCTAATAAAACGCGACGCGCCCACTTAGTACCAGGAACCCTTTCCTTCTTCTTTTCCCGTCCCACTCACTCAGAGCGTTCCAGTATTATGGTCACCAAGGTAACCGTCTCATCTCATGGAAAACCCTATTGAAACCCAACACCCACTGCACCCAGACAGTCTCACAAGCTGCGAGCGCCGTTCCCGGTTCCAAGGCCACCAAAGCTCCCGCGTCCAGGGCTCCTGCATCCAAAGCGCCCGTGTCCAAGGCGGCAAAGGCCCCCGCAGCTGCATCAACAGCAACAGCCAAGTCTAGCGCCCGTGTCGCAAGGCGATCAAGTTCCCAAGGAGGAGAAGAATCCAAAAGACGGAAAAAGGCCAGGAAGGAAACGTACAGCACTTACATATACAAAGGTAGGATCGTCGTCGCACACGGGTTACTGCTTGACGGAATACTAATGGGTGCGCGTGGTGTGTGTTAGTGTTGAAGCAGGTCCATCCCGAAACGGGTATCTCGAACAAGGGAATGGGGGTTCTCAACTCGTTTGTGAATGATTTGTTTGAGAGGATTGCAAGCGAGGCAAGCAGTGAGTAGACAGAACGATTCAAACGAGGTGTCCGAGCTAATGGTGGTGTCTAGAGCTCGCGACATACAACAAAAAGGCAACGCTTTCTGCTCGAGAAATACAAACGGCGGTAAGATTGATTTTGCCAGGTGAACTCGCAAAGCATGCCATTAGCGAGGGCACAAAGAGTGTGACCAGTTCGTATTGTGTATTCCCCGAAGCTTCGTACCATAAAGGCTGACTCGCACTCCAGAATTCTCAGCTGGAAGCTAGATGCTGTATTGCATTCACGTCCAAGTTATCATCGGTCATAAATGTAGC
Source organism: Boletus aff. mottiae (assembly GCA_038093895.1). NCBI lineage: Eukaryota > Fungi > Basidiomycota > Agaricomycetes > Boletales > Boletaceae > Boletus > Boletus aff. mottiae. The sequence goes on from JBBPTD010000039.1 coordinate 65,409, forward strand.
ATAGCATCTTACCTCTCATCTAGTAGATACTATACATATACGTTGTATTATACCAAAAGATACTAGAAACCTAGAATGTGAATGAACAGCCTAATCTCATCAACAAAGAACAAGTTAAGCACCCACCATACTTCATCCCAGCTTCCTTTCTATTCCTGCGACCTTGTGCAATCCTCTCTTCCAGTGACTCCCGGTTCAGATACGCCTCCGTCAGTAACGTCGACAGCTGATGCCTCGACCTTGCCACCGTGCCCAGCTTGGCACCCTTGACATTCATCCTAGGCATCGCCGGCTCTCCGTTCTCGTTCTGCCCCGCCATGCCCATCGTCAACGCCTTCCTATCCTCCCGTTCCTTGATCTCCCGACGCGCCTTTTCCATCTCCGCAGCCATGTCCACGTCCTGCGCACCGTCCGTCTCGGGCTGGTACTGCGATTTCTCGAGTGCACGAATGTGCTTGTCATAGTCTGCCTTCCATTTCTTGGCGTAGGAAGCGTAGTAGTCGGTGTCGTAGGGGGCGTATGCACCAGAGGAGAGTTGGTAGTAGCCGGGGCAGGGATCGTCCAACGTAGGCGAAGGTGGTCGAAAGGTCGAAATGGCAGGGGCGGAAGACACGGTGAACGAGGACGATTCAGACGCGGAGGCGGACGGTACACTCGTGGTGGTGGATGCGGAGGACGTCGACAGTGGTGTCGGTCTCGCAGATGACGTACTCGAACCGAGCGAGAAAAAGTCGAGAGCTGGGGCTGGTAATGCTACCTTTTGGGGCTGAGTGGCTATCGAGGGAGGGCGTTTGTATGGTCCTTGGTCTTCAAGGGATATGTTCGCCTTGCCTTTCTTGAGAGAGGGTGGAAGGAAAGACGTCGACGGTGTGGACACGTCAATGGGTCCATCGACTTCTGCGACCCCTGCGTCATAAACGTCGACGAGGGATTCTTCCGTGCCCGCAGCACCAGCAGTGTCAGGACGCCGCGTCTGGCTCGTGGACGTACGAAACACCAATCCGGGACCACCTCCGCCTCCGAGCACACGTTCCTCCTTTTTCTCGATCACAGGCGCCGGCTGTTTCGGCGCAGGAAGCCTACTGAGCAAAGAAGATTTACCGGCGCTTGTGCTCGATGCGACGCGGGGCTTCTTGGCTGGTGGACCGTCATCTTCGTCGTCTTCGGGAGGGGGAAGGGAAGGGAGGTTAATGGCGATTTTTTTGGTTCGTTTGGGTTTCAACGCGGCTGCCCTGTTCTCTGTGTGCGTCGTAATAGAACTCGAACGAGAAGGTTCGGGAAGCGAGAGGGAGGACGATGATGATGATTTTAGAGTCGACTTGGAAGTCGGTGGAGGGAGTTTTGAGAGCAGCGACGACGTGGACGGTGTTGGCCTCGCCTTTGACGCTGTGTTCAACGTTTCGTCGCCACTCTCGACGTCGCTGCCGTAGTCTTCGATCCCGAGCATGTCGTCTCGCACAACGAGGACGGGGCTGACAAATTAGGCAAGAGCCCTTGCCTTTTTCGAGTTTGAAGGAGGGGTCACATTTTTACATAAGAGAGGGGTTATACGAGATCAAGCAAGAACAGCACCGACAACCCCCTCCCCATCCGCCAGTCCAACCTTGAACCCGCTTCGATAGTAATCCTCGGTCCCTTGCGGAATGAACCCACCCATCGCGCTCAGAGTGTCTCGAATGTATTGTTCTACAAACCCAAGTCTCGACCACCCATGCTGCGTAAAGATCTTGGCCGTCTGATAACCGTCCGAGTATCCCTCGATCGACGACTGCTGTTGTGCGGTTGCCATATTCCACGCACTAGTACCGTTAGTTCCCTGAGCTATCATAGGAGAGCTCTGGAGGTTTTTGAGAATATCCGACTGGGAGGGGACTGTCATGCTAGCCACGGCAGCGTAGACGCGTTGCAGCTCAGCAGGACCCGTGGGAGGCGCTTTACCATACGAGAAAAACGTGTCCGGAAGGCTCTTCCCAACGGCGGCTTTGAAGCACCAGCCTTGATCTGCATCGCAATCCTCCTTGTTATACGCTAGTCAGGTTGGTTGGTGAGTGGTCCAACATTGGGGATCACAAACAAAGTATGGTACAACTTACACCAAAACGACCAGCCAGCGCTCGTGTTCGTATAAACACCCATCTGAGTCGTACAGAACTGTCTTCTAGCCTCGTCTGGATTACTCTGAGTCGCCAAACTCTGAGCGGTCAAGGCGCACGACCATTCGCCGATCACCAAGTTTTCGCGGTCTTTCGAGTCAGCTGTCCCAAGATCACCAGAGATCAATCCTGTGACATCGCTCGTATGCTGGGACGCTGGTTCGGACTCGTCTGCAGGCGTGAAGACAAAATAGGAGTGATGATCCTCGACGACGAAATCTGAGCGATTGGAGAGGTAGGTACTGTATTTTTGGAGGTTGAAACCGTCATGAATGTAGAGCGGAAGGCTTTGTCCACCGGAGGACCTCTGTCTCATGGCCGTGATCGCTTTCGAGTCTGCACAGAAAGAAGGTGAGCAATTACAGCGCATACACCATGGCGTATACTCACAGAAATCTGAGAGCTCAGGTGTATCGTTTGGCTCGTTCAATATCTCGATGCCGACGACATTGGTGACGTTTTGAAGCTGGTCTGCCAAGAACATGTAACTTTCCATGGCCTTGTCCATGTAAGCGGCATTGTTGAACAGCCTCGTCTGACCGTCGGATATACCAGAGTGTGATTGGCCGTTCTGACTTCCGGTTGCACCATGAACGTCCACTAACACACCAATGCCGGATTGCGCGGCCATGTTGATCGCACGAACGACGCGAGGCCAAGCATTTGTGTAAACGCTCGCATACTGCTCAAAAGGGGTGCCCGTGACAAAGGTCGGACCGAGCGTCCAGTATCCAATCGGGAGACGGACGGTGTTGATACCAATACTCGCGAGATGGTCGAAATCCGTTTGGTTGATGAACGTATCCCAGTGTCGCTCGAGAACGGCGCGAGCGTTATCGACGGATCCCCAGCCTGAGGCAATGTTTATTTCTGCGCTTCGTGGTTCTGATGCACACGTGAAGAGGGAGGGAACCATCCAGTTTTCTTGTACGAACCTGCAGAGTGGTGAGGGGGGGTTCAGGTGAATGACTTTACCGTACTTGCCATGAACCTAGGTTGACGGATTGCTGCCTTCGATAACGGTATATGGCTGCCGTGACGGGGTCGAATGGCCAAAAGGTTTGGTTGGCGAGGGGTGGAGAATCGTACGATACGACCGGGCATTGTGTGTCTGCACCAATGGCGCCGCCCGAAGCAGGGTGAAATGACGTCGAGTTGAAGCCCAATCCAGGGTCGGATACATTGAACGTCGTATCAACAGGAACACCCAGAGTGCCGGGGCCATAAAAGTCGGAATAGCCCGAGCCTGCGGTGCTATTGCTTGTCAGCGGGTTGGCTGGGACAGGCTTGTACGATCCCTCGGCCAAGCTCAAAGCTCGAAGAAGAGTGACGAAGTTTTCGACGTACGTCGACGACGACATTGCTCTCGAGTTGCGTTCCGCATGTGGACCGAGAAGAGAGAAGCTTTATGGATGATGTCAATGACCACAGTCGGATTTGGAACTAGGCTGAAAGCATGAGAATGGGAGCGTGCTGATCCTGCTTGGACTTGGTTGAACGTTGGAAACGCATAGAGCGCCTTCTTGTAACCAGTGAGTGTTGCATAAGGAATAGGATGGCGTTGTGGTGATCGACGTTGGCAGTTCCGAACTTCCGAGTCGAACATTTACAGCGTGCCGGCCGCTCCTTCAATTGGCCTTTACAAATGTGTATCCGTCGTTACGAACCATGTATTGGCTCAACTCTACAGATCGGCGAGTTTTGAACATCCTGCGAGATCGGCGCCCACCCGGATAGCATTTGCAAATCCAGGTCCTTGGAATGCCGATGATGCGCTCCCTCTGTTCCAATCAATACGCCGGGGGCATATAAAAAGGGGACGGCCCTGTCGATGGGATGAAACCCTTCGTTGACGTTCGCCTGCCATCCTTGTTCTCTCACATTTCATCTCTTGCACATTTTGCCTCGGCTTCACCCCTTTCTATCCTTGCATGCTCACCACTCTGCCGCATCACTCTTGGGCGTCTGAGCCCTGCTTCGATGTGGGTGTTGGGCTAGTCCACGGGACTTTACCGTCACAGGGATGTTGGGACTGGCAGTGACGCATTCGGCTCGCGGTGTGCTGCGCCAGATGAAACACTCGTATGTTCTTTTATCATAAACGCCACTTTCGTTGACCATTAGAATGTTAGCACCAAATGCTACGCCTTTGCACGTGCCATTAAAGACAGCATCCACATCCGATTAAATGGGCTTGGAGGACCTCGGCCTTAGAACTTGCTGGTACACGGCCGCTCCACGGAATCAGCAAGGTGCTTTGATCCAGTCCGACAAAAATAGTGCGGGATCGGAGCCCTCCGTAGTGGTATAACGAGGTTGGGACTGTGACTACGAATTGGACCACCTTTACTGACGTTGTCTCTGAATCTCTCAATAGCCAGGACCGCAAGGAGCGCACAGACTCAGCTGTGTACCGATTCCTCAACCTATGGAAAGAGAGGTAGAGATGACGACCGGAAGAACACCGTGTATGTCTTGCCATTGTGAACGCACTCTTGCTGACGATTAAATTGTACGTCAGTGTCTCGACGGGATCTGGCTGCAAGTCCGATCTACCCCTCTGCACATCTGCTGGGTGGTCAAAACCGGCGGTCTGTCTCCTTGGAACGCCACATGGCTAGCCATCAAAGAGCCAGGTGGGACTGCGACTATGAATTTGACCATTGTTTACTGACGTTGCCTCGGAATATTTCAGTATTCATTAGCAACCAAGGAGAGCATTCAACGCTGTGCGTCGATTCGTACCTTTCGTCGCCCTTTCAGGTCAGGAGCTGATGCCCAGGGTCGTTTCGCTTGCTCGTTTCTAGGTTCACCTTTTACACTTGGAGGGTGCCAATCGGAATCTCGAGGTTGAATCACCATACTGTCTGCTATGCTCTGGCTCTAAACTTTTGCCAACGCTCTGCAGCAGTCCATGGAACCGTGCACGGCGTCTGACGCTGTCATCGTGTAGTGACCAACAACTGCCCACAATCGACATGCGGTAACCCCCTCGGGTCTCGTTGCTTTGGTCGTTGATCATCGAGTTGGACCATGTTACGAGGCACGAGTGGAGATACGGATGTGGGTTGTGGTCAGTTGGTGGAAGCGGCGGCGCTTTTTTTGTTGTGCATTGTACGCTAGCTGGACTTCACATTGTTGTTGACGCCCTGTCTGACAGTTGAATGCGAGGGACTCGATGCTTAACGGTGATCTAGATGAGACTGATGCGTGAATACAAGATCTCATCTAGGTCGGAGACAGTGTATCATAGAAACACTCTGATGTGGAGCGTCTATGTGCTCCATCATTACAACCAATGGATGGCTCGACGTGTAGGCAGGTATCCATTGTAATACCGCCTGCGACTCAAGTACTCACGGACCACACATCTGATGCTACGGTAAAATCGACAGAGTCCAAGTGGGAGTTCGACCTGGCTGCCAGGACATATGCAGCGCGAAGAACGCCACTCGGTTCAGGAGCGATTGACGGAACCCAGATCTGCGAGTCGCTGAGGACGAGATGGTCAGTGAATGAACCCGAAACGGGTGCCTACTCACCGTCGTTGCTCGTCTGCGTAACAAGCAAGTGACTCAAGGTGGGTATGGGCCGCCTAGCAGCAAGAAAGCTTGGGAAGGGAACCGTGTGCTCAAACTGCGCTGCACACACGCACAGTCAAACGACAATACGCAGAAGTGATCGTGGGCAGTGGGCACGAGGCCGGTCCGTGAAACCACCAGTGACGTCCTTCGTTGTTTTGCAGAAAGGCGCAGAGAGGACTTCTGGCTGGACTTGGAAGGGTCCTTGCGAGAGAGAACGTTGACAACCACGAGGTGGATGATCATCAATGGCGGAGAGAGTAGAGTTTAGTATGTTTCTTAGGAAATGTAAACGTAGCACGTACTACCTAGCTACTTCAAAAATCACCGTGCGCAATATCATCCCAGTCTCGCCCAGCCCGAACTCGGCTTTTTGCCTTGTACGCCGCCCGAGGCAGGGTGAAAAGGGGATCCGTTGCAGCCAAAGTCAGGGCCAGATGCATTGAACGTCGTATCAACAAGAACACCCAAAGTGGGCGATAAAAGTTTGAATAGCCTGTCGCGCTCGCGCTATCAGCGGGTTGGCTGGGATAAGCTTGTACGATCCTTTGGCCAAGCTCAAAGCTCGAAGAAGAGTAACAAAGTTTCGACGTACGACGAGGACGGCGCATGTGACGGTGACGGCGTTCCAGACACCGCCGTGGACCGTGGACACCGACGGCACCCACGCCCAAGGTAAGGTCCGAACATTTGCAACACGCGCTGGTCGCCCCCATCAACTAACATTTACGAACAGTTGGGAAGTATATCTATCGTTGCGAAATGTATTGGCTCAATCTCTACAGGGCATGGAACGAAATTTTATCCCGCGATGACCCGCCAGATCGGCACTGCACCCACTCCAACAGCATTCCAACGTGCAAATACATGCTCTTGGAATTCAGATCAATGCACCGGGGACACATAAAAGACGGGCGACCGCGTCGATGAAACCCATCATCCCCCTCGCCTGCCTCGCTCTCCCACTTTCAATCTCTTGTAACATTTTGTGTCCCTTTCTATCCTCGTATGCGTACCCCTCTGCCGCGTCACTCCCGGGTGTCCGAGCCCTGCTTTGATGCGGATGTTGGGCTAGTCCGCAGGACCTTTTCGTGCTGAGGCTGTTGGGGAGCAGCACTCTGTGTACAGCGATGAAGGTCTTGTATCTCCCTCTTCCGTAATCGTCGCTTTTGCTGATGTCATTCAACGGCATATCAGTGTGGGTGGCTGCGATGTCGCTGCTCTACACAGTGAACGAAGGAAACCGGGCAGCTCGTTTGGCGCAACGAAGTAAGACTTTGACTATGAATCGAATACCATTTGCTGATGTCGTCTCCAAATCTCTTATGTTCATCAGGCCTCGTTCATGGGGACTTGCGCAGCCGAAGCATTATCTCCGATATTATGCTTGTTGGCTTTTGATTTATCCGGAAAACTTGGCAACACATCCTACGCAGTTTCGGAGTTTAACTCAGTCCTAGCAAGTCCGGTCGGGATGTTCAGGATTTGAAGATCACCCAGGATGATGATTGGTGGACTTTGGACACGACGTTAGAAGCATCCCATAAAGGCTGTGCACCGCCTGCTTGACAAAGCAAGAATGGAAAACGAGAGAGAGATTGGGACAACGCCGTGTATGTCTTGCCACTGTGAACGCTACTCTTGCTGATTCAATTGTATGTCAGTATCTTGGCGGGTGTATGCGCAATTCAACTGCCCGCTGCATATTTGCTAAGTGGCCAAAATCGCCTATTGGAGTGGTGCGTTGTTACTCACCGCAAAGGGCCAGGTGGGACTACGACTATGAATTGAACCATGTTTACTGACGTCGTCTCGGAATATTTCAGTATTCATTAGCAACCAAGGAAAGGATTCAACGCTACGCACCGATTCGTACCTTTCGGCTTCTTTCAGGTCAGGAGCCGGTGCCCAGGGTTGATTCGCGGCTCGTTTCTAGGATCACTTGGAGGGAGCCAATCGGAATTCTCGAGGTCGAATCACCCTTGCCAATGCACGGCAGCAGTCCACGGAAGCGTGCACGTCGTCTTCCCCCTTGGCCACTGTGTGTCGGTGCCTTGCGTTGTCGATTCGTTCAAGATGTGGGCCACCTCGAGCCTCACCATGTGCAGAACAAGTTCATCGCGTAGTGACCAACAACTACCCACAATCAACATGCGGTACCCCCTTGGGTCTCGTTGCTTCGATCGTGAATCATCAAGTCGGACCACGTTGCGAGGCACGAGTGGAGACACGGATGTGGGTCGTGGTCAGTTGGTGGAAGCGTCTGGTGTTTTTTGTTGTGTGTCGTATGCTAGCTAGACTTTACATTGTTGTTGACGCCCTGTCTGACAGTTGAATGCGAGGGACTCGATGTTCAACATTCAACGGTGATTTAGATGGGAATGACGCGTGGATACATGATCTCTTCTAGGTACAAGGACGTCTTGATGCGAAGCGTCTATACGCTTCGACATGACAAGCGATGCGTGGTTCAACGTGTACTTGGGTAGGGTATCCTTTGTGATACCAACACCTGAAATACTGCTCGTCTATCCACACATTTAATGCTGCGGTAAGATCAACCGAGTGCAAGTGGGGGCTCAACTTGGCTATCAGGACATATGTAGCGTGAATGATAGTATCCCTCGGCTCAACGTTCAGGACGGAACTGTACCCAGAGCTGCCACTCACTGGCACCTGCGGACGAGATGGTCAAAGAACCCGAAACAGATGCCCACTCACCATCGTGCTCGTCCGCGTAACAAGCACGTAACTCAAGATGAAGATGGGCATGGACCAAGAGTGCTTGGACCTGGTATCGTGTGCCAAAATTATATACACTGCACACGCGTCTAGTTAAACAAACAACACCAGGTAGCCAAATGAGGTCGTGAACGCACTTGTGACGTGTTTCGTTGTTACAAAGCGACTTTGAGAGAACGTGTTGTGGTTGGATATGGAGGAGTCCTTGCGAGCGATAAAGATGATACCACGAGAACGTTGACAGCCCAAAGGTGGATGACCATTGATAACGGAGAGGAGAGTTTCTTGGTCAACGGAGTTCGCACCACTCATGGGCACTTCGAAAATCACCCTGTGTGCAATATCTTGCCTTCCTGTTCGAATTTCGGCATTCTTCCTTACATGCCGGACATGTGGATAAGCTTTGAGCATGCGTTCGGTAATGGTATATGGCAGTCGTGATGGAATCCGATACGGTCGACGATCGGTGGTGAAATAAGGATCTGTTGTATCCAAAGCCAAAACCCGAAGCATCGAACGTCGTAAGAGAGCCAGGGCCAATGGCTATAAAAGTGATCGGGATAAATAATCCGCCGAGCCTGTGGTAATGTGGCTTGTGAGCGGGTTAGTTGGGACAATGAGAAGCCATTCGATACGATGTTCGTTGCCGGCTTGGTTGGCATGCAAATTTGTTCTGCGGAGAAGACGGAGCCATCCACAAACGGTACGCGGGACACTGTATGTCGGTCGTTTCCCGCGCGGTGGAACTTCATCAAAGGAGGGAAAGACAACGAGAGTGGCAGGAAACCAAAAAATTTCCACCGGGACGTCAAGTCGAGGGCATGGGACAGACTACTGCGTACTAGGAAGTCAACGTTCATCCATGTATGTCTGCCTTCAAGTCCACTTGACCATTGTACTATTCACGATCCAGTTCGAGTTTCAAACACTAAGTTGTCTTTGGGAAATGGTACGCTTCATGTACTTTTTTCATCGACCATGCGCAATATCTTTCAACTCGATACCTAGTATGCGGATAAGCTGCCGCCGCTGGGCATGCCAAAGTCGGTGTTTGATGTCGTTCCGTTGATGATCGACATCAAGAAGAAAGGTGTCAGGGCCAGACTAGGAAAAAATTAGCGCGTCGGAGTTGACATCTGCTGATCACAGTGAGGGCTAGTCTGTTGTTATGTAGACGATCCGTCTGGACGTCGACGGCTAAGATGAACCAGGCCAGGACTTCCTCAGTGATGCCACTGTCATCATGTCGTATAGACGAGTCGAATACAATTTCTATTCCATCGAGATAACGTTCATGGAAGAACAGAAGAGGAGGACCGAAAGGAGAGGTCAACGACACACTCGCGCAGGGTGCAGTCAAATCGACTCAGATACACCCCACCAACAGCCCCAGTATTCCTCCCAATTTTGCAAGCTTTTCATAGCCCGACCCTGCCAGAAGAGGAACTGGTTAGAGCGACTTGGAAGCATGATACCAGTGAAGAATGCGATAATGGCAGGCACGGATTCTTCTTCGATGAATGAATCGAGGACATTGATGAACTTCAGAGGTGATGAAGTCAATGTAATGCTTGGCGGGATTGTGGTATAACCGCGCGTATCGATGGCGAGGCCAATAGCCTCCAACGACGGACATATTTGCAGAAGCCGTACCAGTCCGTTCGGCGTGATTCCACCTATCGTGTTCCAGCCCCATTCCTCGTTTATGCAGAGTGTTTGTAAACGAGGCCATCCCGATACAAACGTTAGCAGCTCGCTCTCTGCCAGGTTCACGTTCCACTCGATATCGAGGTTTATGCAACGAAGATTGATGAAGACCATAAAAGGCTGCAAGTATTCGAATCCAAGTACAGGCCTCTCCGCATGGGCATATGTGCAACCTGGAATGTATTCTTGGCACAACGACAGTTGCTGGACCGTGTGACAAAGACCAGATGTCTGAACGCTGGCCAAGAAGGAGAAGATATCTTGCCTGGAAGGACGCCATTCAATGGTGGCACGAAAATGTTCGACAGCAAGGAATTGCGTTTGAGAGAGTAGGTGCGCTATCGGGTCCAAGAACTCAGAATGTAATGTGAAATCTTCCAAATGGGAGAAGACGAGAGGTGAGTCGTAAGGAGAAATCTGGTCTGGAAAAGTACTGCGTAGTTTAAACTCCAGCTGAGTCAAAGCAGACATGCGAGACAGATGCACAAGAGTGATGACGTCCAAGAAAATCCCAGGGCAGACAACAGTCCGGAGGTTTCGCCACTGGCATATAAATGCGGGGTCAAAGTGGTCCATGTTGACACGGTGTGGCTGAAGGAGTAGTTTGCAGAGACTTGGGGAGGTTTGGGACAATGACTTGAGAGAGTCCTCCAATAAACGTAGACTGTACACTGTGACAGTGAGGGAGACGAGAGACGGGAGAGGCATGAGAAACAAATGAACTGCTCTGCGTGAGTATTCAATATGCAGATGACGCAGGCTCGGAAAGAGTGATGAAGGTGTGGGGGCTCTCCAGAGGCGTTGCGCGGTCTCCCGGTCGATTCCAAAGAGGGTACGTATAGATCGGATGCGACGTGTGTAACTCTGGAGGATATCCCACTCGTTCTGTGTAAGATTTCTGTGAAGCGAGTAGCACTTCGTGGACTAGGGAAAAATATATTCACTACTAGATAAACGAGTACATAACAGAACCATCTTACCTGCTCGCAGTCTGTGGGTAGTTGATGACACGCTTCCGGCAGACACCGCGCAAGTGGGGATAGGTCGAACAACTCTTCCCAGAGTACATCCAATGCTGGGTCTTTGAATGCGTGACATGTCCTGGCCAGGGCTGCGAGGTCGGCGGTTGCTTCCCACCCACCGGGCGGAAAACAGTGGCCAAAAATATTGAGAAGGATCTCTTGTATCTGAAGAGCGGAATGCATCGTGAGTCGAACGGGCGCCAAGTTGAACGTCGAGGCTGCCGACGAGGTTGGTGTTTGATGTTGTTCAATGTTCTGGTGATAATCGACTTCGGAAAGAAATTGGCGCACTTCCACCGGTTGACTAGAAACACTCAAGTACACTAACCCCAACATTGATTAACCCTCAAAGTCATATAGTTCAAGGTCGAGAAAACATGGTTACATTAACGGTACAAGTCACTGAATTCCCATAGACCGTAAAATTTCAGGCCACTTACCGCAACACTAGCCCCGTCTACCTCGGCACATCATCGCATTGAACAATCAGACATTCAGAATGTCGATCGTGCCCTCATGGATTTTCATCCGCCACCTGGGGCCACATAAAATGGGGACGCAGAACTTGGCGGGATGAAATCCATCGCCTCCACCCACGTCGTCGCTCATCGCTCTCCCACTTCTGGTTCGAATCCTTGCATTGCTTACGCCGTCGTCCATTCCCGCATGGGTATCGTCCCAGCTGTGCCATTTTGGGGGCCTTGGAGCCCTGCACCGATGTGGATGTTGGGCTTGTCAACGAGCCTGCAACTCCTGGCGCGCTTTTGCTGTAACTTGGACTTATGTTTACTGACGTCTCTTCAATTCTTCTCACTTAGGTGAGCTGCGGGCACGCCGTTCACGGCTGTGCCTCAACCAGACACGCCCGCTGCCTCGTAAGTGGATGTCCGCAGTGACCATGCCTAGAACTTGGATTGTGTTTGCTGATTTCTTCCGATCGTACTTAGGTGAGAAGTTGCCCTCCAGGACAGCTGTTTCACAACACCTGAATACAGCGCAACCGAAATGATGGGAAATGGTCATTTTTTCATGGTTAGTCGCCATTTTCAATGTAGTGGATGACGTATTGACGAGCGTTCTTCGACACTACTCCTTTACGATGCTCGGGAATGGCCCAACAATCCGGCTGGTCTTATATACCACATTGTTGGGTTGGTTGCTGCAGGTGTAAGTCCTACACCTGAAAATTCCCCACTTGCATGTTCATTGATGCATCGCATAACAGCGTGGTTTATTCTTTACCACCGATATCCTCCGGACAGTGAGCTTTGTGCACTGCAATACCCGAGTCAGGTGCGGTGTAATGATTCTTGCAGCGTGTACATGCTTGCAATGCCAACAAATTCCATCCATGTGTCGTCGGACAGGTTATTTCGGCGTATATGCTTGACAATGGTTCAGCTAGGACTGATACATAGACATCCTCTTCATTGGATAAACTATGGGGCGGCCATCATGGGTCTAAAGTCGGTTATGAAACGAGGAAGTGTCATGTCCCTTTAAACGTCTTGGACTCGGAGCCATCTTAAGATACTTCTTTAGCGTGCAAAAGTTCATCAGGTCGATCGCTCGAAGGTCCTGTAAGTCATTTACTAGTGTGCAAGAGACACACGAGTCCAAGTCAGGACGCGTATCACAGGATGATATCGTATATTTAATCGCAACAGGAGGCAATCGGGCACTCAAAAACCACATCAACGTGAGCAAATCCTTTCAGACGCCCCCAACTCGAATTCCGAATCTGAGGCGACGGGTTTCGATTCATGAATCTCTACTTTCTCCAATTCTTTCGCGTAGTAGGTGATGGCAAGTTAATGAGTAAGCGTACACACGTTGAACATGAAACTTACGTCGGCTACCTCGGGCTTGCGATCTTCCTTTGATGATCGCTCGCTCACCACTTCCAAAGCTGTCTGCCATGCATGACAAAAATTCCAGTTCAAGCCGATGCATACCGCAACGGGGAAGATGAGCATGGCAAGATACATGGGGATCCGAATGTACCAGGGTCCGTCGGCAAGCGACGTGATGAAATCGTCCAAGTCCAAGTGTTCTGTGACGAACGATGTCAGCGTTAGGTGGTGTCGTTGCGAGTGAGACGCAGGGAGGGAGAAAGATAAAAACATACCGGATAATGCCAAGAGCGAGACTATCATGATGACGAGACTCACGGAGACGTATCCACGCCTGAATACATCTCGACGAATCTCGGTGTGTTCTTGGATGGCATATGGCAAAATTAAGATGGGGAAGGCGAGTTCTGCAATGCCCCATAATGTCTCGGCTCCCAACGGCATCAGAGAGTCGACGTAGGGGACGTTGGAAAGGTCGTGCAGAACGGCGACCCAATATAGACTTGGGGGTGGTGTGTACGCTAAAGACGTGCACGAAGAAGACTACCAGAATGCTCATGCAGACCTGGAGGGCGAGCGAGCGGAGGATGGCTAGGGTGACTATGCGGATTAAGGATAATTAAGGATAGAATGAACATGGTGATCCGATGAATGTCATGAGATATCTGACACCCTAACGATGACTTACGTAAAGCAGTAGAAGGCGGATATTACACTCAGAATTACAGTTGCAGCGTATCCCTCAATATAGGGCCCTTTGGATGTGACAGTCCTCACGTACCTCTCTTGACCTATCTGTTATTGACAACTGATTGTGACGAGAGGTAATCGCGCTGGACAACGTGCGTAACATTGCATCGACAAGCCATCTCCCCTTGGCTCGGAATCGTTTACTAGAGGCGAACCATTGGTGGCACTGGATTGTGCACCTTTTCCAATTTCTTGTCGTGGATTTAACTGAGGCCAGGTTAATAATGAGGTGTAAACTGGCACTGCATGCATGGAACGTACGTTGGATGCGTCACCAGCACAGGCCGCGTCCTCTGGCGATGGGTGACACAACACCTTGGCTGACAACATTTCAATATCGAAGACCATTTGCAAGATGCTGTAGGTCAAAACGGGAAGGAGAGCAATAAGAACAAATCTCATGCATATCGTCAACGAGTCGGCAACGCTACAGTTCCTACTCCAGTCATCTAACCGATAGAACTTTTTTTTCAGTCAGCACGCCGGACTGGCATCCACTCGACAGCATCCCATACGCTCGCAGATTTTCACTGGAGACACCACGGAGGTCATACAAAAGAAGGACGGCTGGTTTGATGGGGTGAAACTCATCACCTCTCCCCCTGCCTCTACGCTCTCTTGCCGTCCATTCTCAATCACCTCGCCGCATTTTCGCACTCGTCCGTCCCTGTATGGGGCCCACTGTGATATGTCGCTCGGGCTCTTGGGCATCCGAGCCCTGCTTTAATGTGTATGTTGGGCTAGCTCGCGAGAACACCTAATGTACCGCCAATACTCAAAGCCCTCTGCCGACGCGTCGAACACCACTGTAGGTCGTTACTCACCTTACTAATCACCACTACCTCTCCTCTCCGTCATACAAACTCTCTGCTACACAGATGGTCCGTGGTGGGTACTTCTGGGACACGAAGACTGGCTGCAATGGTATCGGTGAGTAATCAATGTTTAGATTGCACGCCTAATGACGACATACTCCAAAACAATACACTGTCCCACATCCATTGACATCCCACCCACATTGACTATGCGAAGGAAGGAATAACGAATTGAAAGAGAATACAGGAGACTGGACTGATCTGAATGAATTTGGTGGTGGTGAACGGTTTGCCTTGGATTGCAATATTAAGGTTTTGACGAGTGGTGAATGGCTAGACGTGGTGCATTTTCCAAGTGCCCACGATCGACATGTGGCACATCCCTGAGTCGAACCGGTCATCATGATTGTCGAGTCAGACCATGGTGCGAGGTATGATGGGAGATCTCCATGTGGGTCATGGTCAATTGGTGGAAGTACGTCGGCCCACGTTAGCTAGAACTCACGCGCATGTCCTTTGTAACCGGGAGGAAAAGCACTACAGTATGTTTAATCGCACGTTTGCAATGCTAAACTCCCTTTGCCCACGATGAGAAGACAGTGCGACAACTCAATATTCAGAGGTAAGTAGATGAGAATGACCTGACGTGCGAGATTG